>CABEEJ010001179.1:0-18631 GCA_901482245.1 Timema douglasi
TAAAAAAATTCCTACTCTTATTAACAATCCTACACCAATAAACCACCCAATATGTGTAGGCTAGTATTTAAAAGTACTCTTATAAATCATATCCTTTAAAATCAATCTTCTGTTTCTGTAATATAGTGTATACAGTAGAAACTTTTTAATTCGAATTCCAAGGAATTTTTAAGACTATTTGGAGTATCCAAAATTCATATTAACCGTTATTATGAGTATGGAGGCAGCTGGTACATAATAAATCAATAACCTCAAAATATGCTATATATAAACACAATTCGTCTAATTATATTCTATGTAAAACGCACATACACAATATATGCATAGGCATAAATGAAAAAAAAAGAGTTTATTTTAATTCCAAATATAAAAACTTGAAAAAAATAAACATACAAAATAGCTGGCTTAATTAGTTTTTCAACCTAAATGACATTAGGTTGAAAAAAATTTATGATCTTAAATTTCTTGTAGTTTGCTTATCTTGATGCAATAAACTAACTCTTAAAGATCACTGATTAAATTAATAATGTATCTCACGTCTGGTTTGGATTCGGTGAATCCTTTCTTTTACAATGAGTCAATAACTCGTAATTATTATTTGACATAATTGGAGTACTGGGTGATTTGATAAAAATCATTTTGTTAGGTTCTACATGAGTACAAACTCGAAAAATTAACAATTGGCTTTGGATTATCCAAATATTTATTTATGGATTTCAAATTAATTGGGTTTTTCTCTACCAACTATTTAAATAGTAAATTAGATGGAGAATCATTGTGGGCTCATCCAGATACTATGGTATTTATAAAATAAATAACAGAAGTAAATACCTTACAAGAAAGTTATTTACAACCAAATAGTTCATTAAGAGAAGTAAATGTCGGTTGCAATTAATTGAAGGAAAGAAAATTGTTTATATTTGGAACAGTAGAAGGCATTCAATGATTACCAATGTACAAATATTTTGAAATGTGAAAAGCACAAAATGAATAACTCTTCCAATAAAATTATAGTAAGTGGGTTAAATGTCAATTAAACAATTAATTATATTTACACAATAAATGTCTTAATATTAAAGTATTAAATGCATAAAAAATAACATGTACCAATGGCTACGTGGTATGAAGCATTTGATTCACATAGTCACTCTCAATATGGAGGTCAAAGTTCGAATTCTAACTGGGGACCATTGCTGTTGGGTTTTTTAACTGTATTTTTTCCGAAACTCTATTCATTTAAATGCTGGTACTTTTCATTTAAAGTTTGTATTCCTAATCACACCTATATTTTGAGATTAATCCAATAAAACTCTGTGTTTAAGCTCATAAATTAACAACCACAGCTAGTAAATTTGATAATTGACAATGAGACATGGACAATTTCCATCTTCTAAGCCTCGCTAGTCGTGTAAAATAATTAATCTTACGAGTATTTGCTTACCTCCATAAAACCACAAGCTAATGTTTTACAGTGCATGTGACTGCACCTATAGGTAACAAGGAACTCTTCACACCAATTCAACTTCAATATGACTTAATAAAAAATTTAATGACTTGAAATCGAACCCACAATGCCTCCAAAGGTGGACGGACAGTGGATTAAAAGAAATTGCCTTGGCCTTCTTGCTCATAGCATATGATATTTTTTAGTGATAGAACTCCTGACAACTCCTGAAAACTCCTGTCATCCCCTGATCAAGTGATATGTTTCTGTGCACCTTGTTTTACTTAGTACACCAGAGTGGAATACTAACCCCAATATCTCTATTATTGACGGTTCAGTCTATTGAGCATGTCATGTCATAGACCATACAACCACCGATGCTAGCTGCCCAGTGTACTGAAGATGTTTATTCCTAATATGATTTCTCATCTTACCTCCACAAAAATGCAGCAGGTAGGCCTATATCTCCACTAAAATCAACTTTCCTCATAGTTAAATAAAAATAACCCTAAGGGTTAGTAAGATGTGACGCAAAAATAAAAACCTCTCCTTTTTGCTTACGTTCAAACTAGAACTCATAAATAAAATCGTTAAAAACTTTTTTCAGCTCAAATTTCACGCAACCCCCTCTTTCCCCATTAGTTGTTTTGTCAAATTCTAAACAAACCTATTGCACCATCCCCTAAAATCTCACCCTTATTTCTGAACGGACACGTGCGCGACTCTACAACGCCGCAACATACGTATTCTTCATCATCATCATCATCAACCTCCTCAACATCAACAAGCAATGCTCGCATGCTCACTCGCAGCTTTTTTTTTTTTTACATAGAAGAGAACACTCCTTCCGTTTCCGGTTTGTGTGTCGTGTCGTGAGCTACGTCTGTTTCTTCAGTCATCCGCACGGAGAAGTCATCGCCATCTCTCCCTTTGTGCCCCCTCGATGAACAACCCTTGTATTTATAGGAGGGAGGAAGAAGGACATTTCTGTTTTTGTTTTAGACTTCAATAAAAGTTCGTCTGTTTAGTCCTTTCTCGGTAATTTCTTGGTAAACAAGGAAACGTTTCCTGCGGGAGTAGCAGGAAAAATAATTTGGAAGTGACGAGAAAAGAATTTTGATGCCACCGGAGACGAATATTTTATTTTATTTGTTTATCTGCTTGGATGAATATATATTAGAAGAAAATCGTATTAATAGGAACTATGCTTATATTATCTTAAGGAAAAAATATTTTAAAACACTCATTGATGGTTGCATGGTCTAACGCGTTATTCTTGCATTGGAGCTCAAAACCACGTTGGGTGTACTGAGGGTGGTCTTTAAATAATGGTTTCCTAACAGTTCGACATATAAATGGGAGTACGTTTCATCTACATTCTACCTTACTCATTCCTTTTCCAATAGTGAAAATATTCTAATAGCTCGAAAAGTTATTAAGACGTGGCTTACACCAACAACAAATTATTTAAAAACATTCATTAATGAATATATATATTATTGGGACCATGGGTGCACATGAATAAATGGGGATATTTATTTTTCCTTTAATATAAAAACTAATTTTAATAAAACCTTAAAATATACACAGTAAAAACTATACGAGTATAATGCAAAGAATGCGTCTAAAACGTAGAATAAATTTTAAGACCAGCCTTATAAAATTTAAAAATATCTAACATTATTAACATTAAGAGTGCCTTTGAAATCCATATTTAAGAAAACTATAAAAACAACATTTTAAAAATATTCCCTCTCCTCTTTTTTCCCACTTATCTATCGATATTCAGAGGTACTGTACATACATATATTCTGAATTCATCGCGTTCATTCTGAACTCACGTATTAGATCAGCAAGTTACAGAGACTTAATCATACTCAATAAGGTGCAACATCCAATACCGTGGTTTGGCAACTCACCGAATTATTTGACCATGTATAGAATCAAAACCGGAATCCCTGTGGGCCTATTCCTTAGATGTTTGGATTTTTTCTCACAACGGCGAATCTCGCCATCCTCTACTCGAACTCATCATTACAATCTATTAAGTTGCTATTCTTGACTTTAATATATCGTAATTTGTGTTGAGTAATCTACTTTAATATGATCATGCATTATAGAGTAAAGTTTCAAACTTCTGGTGTTTAATATTGTTAGTTGTGTTGCACTTTACATTTTTAAAAGCGTTTGTTTCAACCAATTTGAATAATAGAAATACAATATACGTTACGTTTCATCTCTGTTACGTTTGTATGAGTATTAATAAGTGTTTATTGTTAAGTTCGAGAGAAATAAAATTATTATCAACTGTAATAGTAAGTTCTCCCAGTTCTTACTCAAGACACGCCAATTACATTAAAACCCTCTTCGGTGGCCGCATGTTCTAAGGTGCTACTCTCATGTGGGACTAGATTTCCGATGACGGGGAGATGATGGCTTGATTCTGGTCAGGTAAACTGAGGATGGTTTTTCCTAAATAGTTCCCCACGCTCTCTTCACTCAAATATGGGTAGACTTACCCAAAATTCAACAGAATTTATAGTCGATATTTGAAAGTCAAGTGATCGTATTTGTCCTGAACTGATTTTATTCCATATAGGCCTACTGGGAGAACGGCTTTCTCCCGAGACTATATAAATACAACTCTTCAAGATATTGATTCTATTTCTGACGACGCTTGCAAACATGTTCAAAATAAGCCGTTTAAAGAAAAACTTTCGAAATAAAAATAAAGGTCGATCGTTATGTGTTCGAAATTCATCTTAGCAAGAGCTTGCGAGGCATGACTTTGACATGTGCTTGGAGTATATAGCTTGGGTAACATCACTTTAGAAATGACATCCCTCTTCAGATTATTCTAATGGGTCTTTTAAGAGTCAGAAGGCGCCCCCCATGGCAGATCCATCACCCCGACTATTGAGCTAGGAATTATTTGTTCTTTTTTTGACCTTTACTCGAACGTATAGGAACTAAAAGAGTTTGAAAAATAAAAACCTAATATTGATCTTATATGTATTTTTGGTTATACCCTATTTTTGGGTTTGAAAACCATAGTATATCTAAGACTACCACACCTTAGCTCAGTCTGTAGAGTGTCTGTCTACTCAGCTAAGAGTTTCTGGTTCGATTCCCGGAATGGCAGAAAAAATTATCATTGGTGAAATGTGGGTTTACCCTTTCACA
Source organism: Timema douglasi (assembly GCA_901482245.1). Classification (NCBI taxonomy): domain Eukaryota; kingdom Metazoa; phylum Arthropoda; class Insecta; order Phasmatodea; family Timematidae; genus Timema; species Timema douglasi. Next base: position 4,628 of record CABEEJ010001179.1, read on the forward strand.
GTGATGAATTAATGACTGGGAACTGGATGTTGTGCCTGTCCTCAACTTAAGTCAGGTTCATGAAGCTATGACGGGCCAAGCAAACCGTTATTGGAAAATATATATAACTTGAATAAAAAACTGACCCGGGGCTACAGGCGGGAAATAGCAATGGATGTAAAAAGTGTATTTTAGAGCAATGTATAATATGCCGTCGATATTTCAATGCTCTTGAAGTGTGGCTAAATATATGACCATCTCACAATATGGTTTTTACCATGGACGTAGCGAGGAAGAACTTAGGGGATTCATTTTCTCTAAACTATCCTATTCACACATTAATAACTTAGATATTAAACATTGGGTACTCATATGATTTTTTTTTAATCAGAAATAATAAAATAGATAAAACAAGATTGTATTTTGAATTTAAGTATAATATATCTGAGAAAATAAGACAAATAAATTGTTTCAACCAAATAACAATAACCCTTAATAAAACAAAATAAGTATCGAGACGTAACTTATATTAAAACAACATTTAATTCTGGAAGCAGTTATATTCAGTAAAGATGACTACAAGTGAGGATTGCAAATAAAGCATGGATGTAAATAAAATCAACAAATTTAACTTTTTTGTTTTATAAAAACATTGCAAAAACAATCACATAAAAGAAGCAAATATATTACGCTGAAAACCAATTATGTTTATATTATTAAAAATGTGTGCACGTGTACTAAATATTTGGTCTGGTTTGTCGGTTATGAGGTCAGAGATTGAATTCCAAACGTGCGCACTGAATAATTCCCCCCCTCCCCCCAAATGGTCTTCATACTCCCACATGCAACTTCGGGTACACTTAGTTACTATATATTCTAGCTTCATCATCTATGTAACGTTAGTGTAAATATCTGGATACCTCAGTTGGCTATTAGAACGTAGTGAAATTATATACATAGCCGCTTTGACTTTTCTTTGCAAGTGGATGTAAATTAATGTAATTACAGAACCGTTTTTTGATAGGTCTTACCGTATAGCCTCAAGAGACCTCCAAAGAAAGGTCCGCACCAACATTAAAGTTGCTCCAACATTCGGAATTTTTTCGGGAGTTAAAAATTAAACCTTTTAGCTTTTTGGAATTTTCCTGTCGGTTACAGGCTAAAAGCTATAAGTTTGCCAAATTACAAGTTTCTAGCTCATCTGAAAATGGGTGAACATTAATGTCAGTGAGGGAGTCAGCCATGTGGCTTTATAGTAGTATAATATATATAGGCCTATATATATATAGCTTTAATTTTCTTATTTTTAATCACTGCGCCTTATTGCCAGTTCAGGTTCTACGCATATATTATAATTACTCTAATGGGGTAGGGATGAGGAAGGAAGAATTTAAGAGGTAGTCTATACACATTTTGGTGTAAAGAGAATAGGTAAAACATTTAGGGTAAAAAAAAATCCCCTCAGTAGGCTCAACCGGGATTCAAGTCCCGACATCCCCGTCATCAGCAGGTCAGTCTAACACGAGGGTGATGACTTAGAACGTTCAGACACTGTAGTGGGTAAATAATATTATTGGATTCGCATCGGTAGTCTAATTATCTCTCTCGTCACCCTCATGTAAGACCGGACTGCTGGTAAGAGAGAGATATGGGTTGTAGTTCCTGTTAGGTGATCTGAGAGGGTTTTTTCACGCTCTCTTCCTACGAAAACTGAGATAAATTTCCTCTAAATTCTACCTTTCTCATCTTAACCCAAATAATGTATTATTATTATTATTATTATTATTATTATTATTAGCACCGCGTCTTACTACCCGTTCGGGTTATACGCACTTACGCAAATGTGTAATGGTAGGGTGATTGTGAGATTAAATGAAAGACCTACATCTTAACGTGGAATCCGAACCACGGTGGAGGCTTGTCATTCCCCACATTCACAAGATGTCTTGTCAGAGGTGAAGGAAGGGTTTGGTAATCAGATAAATCTTTGCCGGGACCGAGGATTGAACCCCGGCCGCCAGCATAGAAGTCTGACACCTTACCCCTAGACCGCCAGGTCACCCCAGATAATGTAAAGAGGAGGATATTTCATATGGTTAGTTAAACGCAATGCACACATACAAGTATGATACAGCCAAATTTTCATAAAATACAAATATATGGTTTAGATCAACATTTATAACATTTAACAATACTATTTTTCTAAGTATCACGTCTTACTACCCGTTTGGGTTATACGTGTATGTATTAATTACGCTAATGGTTTATAGGGACTACGAAGGCTATATCTAGATTATGTGTGCCCGCATTGGCTTGGAGAGAGAGCGAGTGGAAAACTATTTTGGGAAAACCACCGTGAGTACATCTGACCAAGATTATAACCTCGGTCTCTCTGTCATCGGCAATCTAGTCTACTGCGAGAGTAGCGTCTTAAACTATGCGGCCACTGAGGTGGACTACTATTATATTGGTTAGCTTATAGGTATTAATAATATTTATCAAAATTTACAGATACAGATAACATGGCCTGACGAGTGAACACTTGAATGCAATGCTTTGGTGGCTGCATTGCCTAAGGCGTCACTATTAATAGACTGAACTGCCAATGACGGAAAGATCAAGTCTTTAATCCCGGTCGGGTGGTTTTCCTAAATTTTTTCACGATCATGCTCCTCGCAAATGTGGGTACACTTCCTTTAAATTTGACCTTCCTCACCCCTAACACTTTAGAGTAATTAATAGGGCTCGAACGTGTAGTAAGGCATGGTAAAAAAAAATAGAATGCAGATATAGTATATTTTATCTATGTAAGATAAGGCCATTTCTATAATAATTGTACTATAAGCATGCCCATCAATGGCGAACTGACAGAAAGCTCTTTCGAACAAGAGGTCCCGGACTTGTGGTTGCGCGACTCTTGAACATCCATCATTGAGGCTGTTAGGAGCCGACACCCAATACTCTTTACTTGCACTCTGATGGAGAGCATCCAAGAAAACAGATTTAAGAAAGAGAGAGATATAAAAAAGAGAGACTGTAAAACAATCGCAATGAAGAGCATAAATAAGATGATGCTATTAGTGGAGCTCTTGACCGACACTGCGTGTTTTCAGACTCGGATTTCACCGAGCGGCCGTCCGCAAACTGGATTGTTCTGTCTGTACCCATGAGAAACGTTATGACCACTTTGAATAATCTTTCAATTCTTCACTGTAAATAGTGTTTATTAGCTCCACGTCATACTACTTGTCCAGTACTAATTACGATGGTGAGTAAGTGCTGACGAGGGCTGGATTTAAATCAAGTGTACTCACATTTGCGTGAAAGGAGGGGTAAACAATTTTAGAAAAAAACTTTCTCACTACACCCTATCGGGATTAAAGCCCCAATCTTCCTGTTATCGGCCGTCTAATCTAATAAGAGAGTGATGCCTTAGACCATGCAGCCACCATAAAAAGTTAGATAGTAGGCCTATTATATTTGAGCTTTTTACCGTTGAACTTTTTATAGTTTAATAACAATGGAACTTTTTCGAGATACCCTTTCTGAAAGAAAACGTTTACCTTTCCTTGCTGACATAATGATGGATATTGATTTGAACGCTTCTCACAAGTTGTTTGCATTCTCCCACGCAGGGCAATCGAGTCATTGCCCTCGCCCACTTCGGTGGACCGCGCCACTCCGCTCCAGTTTGATCGCTCACGTACGACCGTGTCTAAGGCCCATATTTATATTATATTCTCAATAGCCAACCAATCTCACGGTATATGAATGACAGGAAGTTATCCGCTTCAGTGGCTGCGTAGTCTAACACGCTACTTTTACAGTAGATTAGACTGTCGATGACGGAGATATTGAGTTTCAAATCTCTCTGTCTGGTGTACTGAAGGTGGCTATTCCAAAATGGTTTTTCTACTCTTTCCCCAGGTAAATTCGGGTACACTTCCTATAAATATAAACTTCCTAATCCCTAAAACCTTTAGCATAATTAGTATTTAATCATATAATCCGAACGGGCAGTAAGATTCGGTGCTAAAACACCCACAAAAAAAAGCAGCTTAGGTCTGATGGTAGTTTGTCTGACGTCCGATCCCGACTTTAAATGGCTCTGATAGCAAAGACCCGTACTCGCAAGCGTGATTTCGGACCAGTAAGAAAAATATTCAAATTAAAAAAAAGTCTAAAAAACAAACTAAAAAAACAACCCTGTATAAAATATCTTAATCAAAGTAAAGATCAAGGTAGTCTAAAGTATCTCTTTCCAATAATGTCACGGTCCTTAAATACCTTTTTAGCTACATCACCACTCGCAGGATGCTCTTTTTCCTATCCCAGTTCAGATAATAGCCACCACTTGTAAGATACATAAAACGACCAGCACCTATGGGTACGTGGAAAAGGGTGGCAGACTCATCTTATCTGGTTTTCTGGAGATGGGGATGTCTGGGTTTGTATTTCTGCCAGGTAAACTATATGTAAATTTTCACTAGAAGGTTTGTGGCTTTTTCTCAATGCTAATTCGGTTATAATTTTCTCTATATTATAACTTCCTAATCCTTACCTCAATAGTGTCAATATGTGGATTATCTGGACGGGTAGTAAGGCACAAGGAGTACCATATTTCTGACGTGGATCTACACATCATATCGGGTAAGGCTGTGGATGCAATAGTTACATATTTTGATAAGGAAATACTTCTTATTGGGTGCAAGAGAGAGGGTTTTCTCCAAATTGTGGTCTCCCTCTCTACCTCCAAACTAATTTTGATATATTTAATTACAAATCCTCCCTCTTCATTTAATTGGATCATTTACGCAGTTTATTGTTCCATCGTTTTACCCGTTTGAGTTGAATGCAAATAAACTAACTTGAATGTTTTTGGGACCAGGAAGGTTGAATTCAGAGAAAGAGTTCCCACATTTTTGTAGAGAGAGATTGGAAACCAATTTAACCTCAGTTCACTCGAATGAATTTCAAATCCCGATGTCTTTATCATCGGCAGCTAGGTTCAAGGCGAGAATAATGCCATAGAATCTTGGACCTTTCGAGACCACGTAACTATAAGTAAGACTTAGCTAAAATGAACCTGATTTCTCAATTCAGTCGGAATCACTTTGATGGCCAAGTAGTTTCGAACATTACTTTCACATTAACCTTGATTGACGATGATGGGTAGAAGAGGCGGCTATTCATAGGCCTACGCGTTATTTCCCGCGAAAAAGAATGGCGTTTCACGAATCACACTGAAAATAATGTGTGTTAGTGAGCGTTGCCCTACGCCATGATTGAATAGGGAAAGGTTTTTGGCGCTATTTCCTGTGGAGTGTCGTTTCCTCTACTGTTGGGATTGAACTAAGCCACGCCACGCCACGTTATTTTACCTAAACTGTGTTTACTCTCTGAGTATTTAAGCTTATATCGTATTTAGATGTTTATTAGGTGTATGAAAAATTACTGACATTCGTCATGCTAACATATACTTTTTTTAACCTAATTTATAGAGGTTTATTAGGCGCACCTGTTTCTATGGAGAGTGTATAGGAATATAGATTTTAAAAAGGCCAGTTATGAATTTCTGATAGAATTTTCCCGCAAAGTGGACGCAAAATTTCAATGAGATCTTCTTGTTGCTAGGCAAATATAAAAAAAACAGTAGTTTAAGAGCTCTTTCCAAAAGAGTTTTAAAAAATATTTATTTTTCATTTATTTGAGGTATTTAACGTGAACTTTTTGACTATATCAGCACACGACTTGTAAAATAACTTAAATCTTAATCGAAACAACACCCAACCACCCGGTCGTTAATTCATGACAGTGAAAGGTGGAAACGCATATGCCAGCAATGATAAATGTTTAAGCCATGGCCGGTAATAAAATCCGGGACACTTAGCTTAGTGGACAGACAAGCTACCAACAGAATTATGGTGTTGCACCTGGTACAAATTGAAAATTGTTTTGCCTTTATTTAGCCAATTTTTTTAGTAGAAACATATTTTTAGGATACTGCCAACTGCAGACATTCCAATAACAGCTCATGCAACAATACATACCGCCAAGGCCGTAGCCAGGCAACCATTTTGGGGGGGGGGGGGGNGGGGGGGAGGTGTTGGTGGATACATCCCTCATTTGCCGGAAAATAGAAAAAAATTCAAAATGATAAACAGTTCTAGAAGATATCTGAAGTTATTTTTTTGCAACAGAGCCTCTTGACTCCCAGAGGTTAGGAAAAAGTATAAATATTAAACACCTCTAGAAGTTATATGAAGTGTATTTTATGGAAACATAACGCCTAAACTGCCGAAGACTAGAAAAAATTCTTAATTCATTAAACACCTCTAGAAGCTCTCTGAAGTACTATTTATGGTAACACAGCCCCTAATCTGTACTTCTATCTAAATTTTGATATTTTTTGTATCAATAATAAAGCTATTTATATTTTGTTCATAAAACTTTGGGGTGCGGGATTAAGGCCCCAACCCCACCCCCACCCTGGATATGGCCTTGAATATCACTATTACTCCTTGCCAATTAACCTTAGCTTACACACACCACTAGAAACTTCACAGGATAACGTAACCATGTTTTAATACATGATACCGTGCCATTCCAGATGACACGATAAATTACAGTTTCCCCCCATAAATTCACAATCTTCCCATTGGTAACAAAACATCACGTCCAATCACACGCGATTACTCGTGGTGACTTCTTGTTGTGTGTGGGAGAGGGAGGCTTTTATTTTTTTACCGCAGGCCATTCTTTCACGTGAGCTACTAATGCCGTTCCAACGGGCCATTCTTTCTCGCGGGAAATAAAGCGTAGGCCTACTTATGGCCACCTATCGGTGTTTTAATCCTGGCATAGTGCACCGAGGGTGTTTTTTTTCTCTAAATGATTCCCCACTAGTATTTCGTTAAAATGCGGGTATATTTCCTATAAATTAAAGCTTTCTAATCCATTTGTGGGAATATGCTAATAGCTCGGACAGGTAGTAAGCAAGACACGTTGCGCAAAAATGAATTCATTTGGTAGTTCAACTACTTATATAATGATACTGGGCTTGGCTTCAAATAAGCCAGGACATCTATCAGTGTATATCGCGGCTTGTTCACGCTCCAAAAGTGATAGATGGAATATCTGTGTCGTGATATTTTATTAAGATAAATTAATTTGCTAATAATAAGAACATTGTTCCCTTAAATTTTTGTGTGGCACGTCTTGTTACCCGTCCTGACTATCCAAATTTATACACACTAATGCTGTAGGGATGACGAAGCTAAGATTGAGAGTAAATGTACAATTGTTTTTGTGGAAGAAATTTGGGAAATCATTTAAAAAAATTCTTTACACCCAGTGGGATTCAGGCTATGAACTTCCATTCCCAGTAAAACAGAGCAAGCAAGTCTGAGCCCTTGGTCCGTCTTCCTACCGGTGCAGATACTGACCTTTAAGATGGGGATGTAGGAAACGCAAATAAAGGTCAGCGTTTTTCTTAGCTTTTACAGCAAAACATGTTTTTGGCAGGCTAAAATAAAATATTGCTTCGCTAAAAACATAAAGTTTAAATTTCTTCACATGGTGATATAAATAGTTGTTGAATATCTGTCAAAGGTGTCCTAAAATTCAATGATAACTTTTCTATTATTTTAAAAAAGTTTTTCATCTAATACCATTATGCTCTTGGCAAACATTCAACAACTGTTTATATCAACATGTGAAGAAAATTAAAACTTTATGTTTTTACTGAAGCAATATTTTATTGGTGACCTGGCGGTATAGGGGTAAGGTGCCAGACTTCTGTGCTGCTGGCCGGGGTTCAATACTAGGTCCCGGCACAAATTTATCTGATTACTAAACCCTTCCTTCACCTCTGACAAGACATCTTGTGAATGTGGGGAATGCCAGGCCTCCAACCGTGGTCCGGATTCCACGTTAAACTGTAGGTCCTTTATTTCATCTCCCAATCGCCCTAACATTAAACATTAGCGTAAGTGCGTATAACCCGAATGGGTACTCTCCAAAGTAGTATCCTTATGAGCATTTATAAATCTCGATTACAAAATAAGATGAAAAACCCCTGAAGCTTTAACCCAGTGTGCGACGGTCCACAGCCAAAGAGGGGGGCCCCCCATGACTCCTTACCAAGTGACAGGAACCCCCGTTGGGTCCAAAAACTGAAGTGATGGGTTCCGTTTTATTTTTCATCTCTCTCTGGCTCTCTTTCCTTCGTTCTCCGCGCACCTGACACTCTTAGTATATGGTAGTCCTTCCTCCCTTCCATTCCCCTCTTGTTGATTCAAGTGTGTGGCAGAACTAGATCGTGTGTGGGTCGCACCCCTCCCCCCAACCAACCCTCCACAACACTTCTTTAAACGGTCTCTAAAGAGGTGGAAGACCCGCTTCGGTGCTCGCATGGTCGTAGGTGCTATTCTTGCAGTTGAACAGATTGCTGATGACGGGTAGATTCAGTTTCGAATCTCGTTCGGGTTTACTGAGGGTGTACTTTCAAAACGGACTTTACACTCTATCCCCATGAAAATGCGGATACAGTTCGTCTATATATAACCTTCCTTATCCCTAAAAACATTAGCTTAGATAATACATAAGCGTATAGTCCTAACGGGTAGTAGTAATACGTGGTACTAAGAAAAAAGAAGATAGGTGTTAGATTTAAATCGTGATCGAGAACTACATATGCTCGATCAAATCAAACCAGTCTGACTTGGACATAGTCTCCGGTTGGTTTTCCTCAGTGGTGGTTTGTGGCCTAGCAATTAGGTGAAGGTGTAGGGTTGTGGGAGCAGAGGCAGGTGGCACCTAGAGGTGTTTGGATGTAAATATTAGGATGAGAGTTGGGGAATGGAAGGGGAAATTTGTTAACAAATATAGTCTTACTCATTAATCTAAATCTAAATCTAAGACTGACTGCACATCAAGATCTGTTTTCCGATATAGTATATGACCCTGGTAACAAGAAACCTTTTAGAAAACACAAACTGTTTTGCTGTCAACATTAAGCACATTTTACCATATTTATTATTATTATTATTATTATTATTATTATTATTATTATTATATTCTTCTTCTTAAGTCAACAGACCGAGGGTTGGCTTGATCTTATTTACATACCTCCATTTCTGGGCATGCACTCAGCCCTTTGACTGGTTAGTGCTGCCTACACCATCTGGTATAATTCCAATGTACTAAGGAAGTTTAGGTGTGGTGATTTCCCGTCACCTTATACACTGAATTTTTATGAGCGAGCTCAAAGGAGCCTATCGATTTTGCCGGAAAGGTATTTTCACATAAATTACCTTCCAAGGTTCTTTTACATGCCACAATCTACATGGAAGCGATGTCTTTACGTTCCCTCCAAAGGAAGTTGTGCTACAGTTTTGTATCACTCAAGAAAGATCAAGCTATCTTGGCAGGATTTGAACCCATGATCGTTGAGTCCTGAGGTGAGCACCTACCCCTAGAACACCAAGGTAGTCATTGTTATTGTACAGTTGTTATTATTAGATACTCGAACTATATATCAAAAGTGACAGCTGAACTTCACACGACTTGTATAAATATGTGAAAGTAGAGATGGTGACCTTTTTATAGCTGTCAGATATGTCAATTTGTAATAAAATTGTGTTATATGATAATGATGAAAATTCCTACATAAAGCTTTAAATTTTACTTGATTGAGTGTTATCAACACGAAGGTGGAGTATCATCTATCCGGAATTGCACGCGCATTCAGCTCTTAGACTGGTTAGTAACGCCCCCCCGGTCAATCTGGGAGAAATCACATGTATGTACAAAGTAAATCGTAAACAAGCGCTGTGGTTTTCTATTGATTTCCGCCCTGAATCAAGAAAGGGCCTGCAAATTTTCTATAAAAGTACTTAACTCATATCATTCCTTTCGGGGATATTTCACAAGCCACAATTGACATGGGACCGATGGCTTCACTTCCTCTGAGAAGGACTCAGTAAAAATCCATTAATTTCAAATAATTAAGTGAGACCTTTAGCCCAAGACTAATGAGATTGGCATACATTTTACTAATATATTATTAATAACGATAATATGATCATTTAAAACCCATATTAATGAAACAAATAATCATATATTGGATAATGTGCTAGCTAGAATTAAATTGTGTGTATGTACATGGATTCTTTAATTAGCTCATAAACAGAACATTTTTTATAAAGTTAATCGAATTTCTTACAAAATAGCTTACTATAGGAGAGCACCATCCAATCAGAAACTCAGAAATTCAATATTTAAGGGATAAAATGAATCTATACACAACTATTAAATTCATTTTTACCCCACTCAGGTGGATTAATCATGGTCGTATATACCGTAGCGAAACGATGTGTAACATAGAAGGTTTTTACTCGTCATATGTACTGTGGTTGAAGCAGTATGTGGAACAGAGGGCTTCTTCTCGTCATCTGTACTGTGGTCGAAGCAGTATGTGGAATAGAGGGCTTCTTCTCGTCATCTGTACTGTGGTCGAAGCAGTATGTGGAATAGAGGGCTTCTTCTCGTCATCTGTACTGTGGTCGAAGCAGTATGTGGAATAGAGGGCTTCTTCTCGTCATCTGTACTGTGGTCGAAGCAGTATGTGGAATAGAGGGCTTCTTCTCGTCATCTGTACTGTGGTCGAAGCAGTATGTGGAATAGAGGGCTTCTTCTCGTCATCTGTACTGTGGTCGAAGCAGTATGTGGAATAGAGGGCTTCTTCTCGTCATCTGTACTGTGGTCGAAGCAGTATGTGGAATAGAGGGCTTCTTCTCGTCATCTGTACTGTGGTCGAAGCAGTATGTGGAATAGAGGGCTTCTTCTCGTCATCTGTACTGTGGTCGAAGCAGTATGTGGAATAGAGGGCTTCTTCTCGTCATCTGTACTGTGGTCGAAGCAGTATGTGGAATAGAGGGCTTCTTCTCGTCATCTGTACTGTGGTCGAAGCAGTATGTGGAATAGAGGGCTTCTTCTCGTCATCTGTACTGTGGTCGAAGCAGTATGTGGAATAGAGGGCTTCTTCTCGTCATCTGTACTGTGGTCGAAGCAGTATGTGGAATATAAGGCTTCTTCTCGTCATCTATACTGTGGTCGAAGCAGTATGGGGAATAGAGGGCTTATCCTCGTCATCTGTACTGTGGTCGAAGCAGTATGGGGAATAGAGGGCTACTTCTCGTCATCTGTACTGTGGTCGAAGCAGTATATGGAATAGAGGGTTACTTCTCGTCATCTGTACTGTGGTCGAAGCAGTATGTGGAATATAAGGCTTCTTCTCGTCATCTATACTGTGGTCGAAGCAGTATGGGGAATAGAGGGCTTCTTCTCGTCATCTATACTGTGGTCGAAGCAGTATGTGGAATATAAGGCTTCTTCTCGTCATCTATACTGTGGTCGAAGCAGTATGGGGAATAGAGGGCTTCTTCTCGTCATCTGTACTGTGGTCGAAGCAGTATGTGGAATATAAGGATTCTTCTCGTCATCTCATAACGTAGAAGGTTTTCCCTCATCTTTTGTACCATGATCGACCGTCGACGCAATGTGTGATAGAGGGTTATTCCTCTGCGCCTCTACCTTGGTCGATATTTAATTGGGCTCCTAATCCGGCCACTGAGTGGAAGGGAAAGCATTAGAGGGTTATTTTGGCCCCTAACGAGGGGTGGGAGAGACTTCGAATGAAAGAAAGGGGCAGTTCAGCGACAGAGTGAAAGTCTGAGAGATGTGGACTTCTTTAAAATAGCAAGTGGGTCTACTCACATTACACTCACTGACAATCACTCGCTTCGGTGGCCACATGGCGTTAACGCGTTACTCTTGCAGTAGCCTAGGCTTCCGATGACGAGGAGATTGGGGTTCGAATCTCAGTCGGGTGTAATGAGAGTGGGTTTTCCTAAGTGGTTTTCTACTCTCCCTTCACGCTAATTCAGTTGAACCTCATATACATTTAACCTTCCTAATCCCTAAAACCATTAGTACATAAGAGTATAACTCGAACGGTTAGTAAGACGTGGTGTTTAAAAAAAACTGACAATCCAACAAGCATATCCGGATGGTTATAACACATGATGTGCCCATGGGTTTATTACCTAAGTCCAAGGTTCAATTCCAAATAGATAAACTGTGAGGATTTTAAAATATCTCTCTCTCGAAATGGTAATATACATATAAGTATATAAAGATAAATTACCATAAGGAGATCCTTATCTGACAGCTATAAATGCAGCAAGTCACGGTGTCTGTAGTTGTCACTTTTGATAGTTACCGCCCATACCTATTATACCAACAATAATATATTAAAATTCTATCATTATTTGTATTTTTAGTTTATTTCTCCCAAAATTTTATATATTCAACCTGTATATTAATTATGCACTGCACAGACTATCTCTTTTATTATAAAACCATCCGTTTGACCCGTTATTTACATGGGTAAGCGGGTAAGCAGCATCAAAACTATATCAAATAAGGACTTTTAACAACCGGTGACCAACATTATTAGGGTTCCTCCTTGTACAATCTTGAACTAAGGCAATATTAAAGCAGCTATTGCAATCAATATATTAAAATTAATTAAATAAAAAAGTATTATCTTTCACCCAAACTGGGTGCAAAAATGAACGGAAGCTTTGCATAAGCACAATAAGGTTTTTTCTATTAGTTTAGAAATATAAAGGCCACCTTCCTGCCTCCCCCACCTGTTATAAATTTCTTGAACCACTAGTGTTAAATTCCACACTTTCCAATGTTTATGTTATCTTGGGTGATCTTTATACAAGTTTGTCAAATTTAAATTTTCTTTCAAACTGAAAAGTAGATACATTTTAAGGTTTAATTGGTTATCTGATATGGTTCTTTTAAGTGCCTTCGATATTTTTCATTGTCAACCCCACCGAAAATAATTGTATCAGTTTCGTGATCTTAATTTTTAGATTTTGATATTCCATTTATTCACACTACATTTGGTTATCCGGTATTGTAGATTAACTTACATGTGAAATTTTAGGTTTATTTCACGGAGAGAACTAGTTGTTTGTATTAATTTTGGAAATTTGCCTCCACTCCTCTCCCCAGGATTTCTTCTATTCCCTATTATAAATGTATATTTTTATTTAGTTATCTGGAGAGGTCCTTCTATCTGACTAGAAAATTTAAATTTTCCACCTCACATATTTTTTTATAATATACCCCCTTTTTACCTTATTTCCAGGGGTGTCATTTTAAATTTTGAGACCCTTTTGGTTATTTTCAGTGGGCCCTTTACATACCTTCCAAATATCAGTTTTCTACGAAACTTGTTTGCTTATAGCTCAGAAACTGTTCGTTCTATAAAAATATATTCAAATATAATGTATTTTTATTTTTATAGTACTACAACTTTACAAAGAAAGTTATTTCATTTTACAAATATGAGTAGATGTCGAGAAATGCTCAAAACTGAAAATTTACGCCTCTCTAAAATATACCTTAATTCATTTTCATGGGAAAACGAGAATTGATATTTGTTTGTAAGGTTAAACAATGCCTACTTATATATAGAATTTAACCAAAATTGTAATATCAGGTTTTGAGAAAATTGATTTTATATCTTTTTGCCTTTCAGTATACTAACCTTAAATATACTGCTATATACCTAATTCCAAAAACTTCTCAAGGGAATCTTATGAAAATCTTAAATACTAAGTTAAGTTTTAACCAGATCGGTAACACTGTTTCGGATCTAGATCGAGATACAGAAAGACGGCACCGCGAGAACACCATTTTCAGTTTCAAGGACTAATAAAATGTCAAAATTTATTAAAAGGTTGAGTTCGATTTTTTTTTAGAGATCACAATACCTATCTCTCTGAGGAGTCGAGGGAAATTAAAAATACTATGCTCAGTTTGTTATAAAATTCTAAAATCTATCTTAATATATTGCATAAAAACAGGGTTTATTTTATCCTTATAGGTATACAACTTTTGGACATATATATATATATATATATATATATATATATATATATA
>CABEEJ010001179.1:22165-50422 GCA_901482245.1 Timema douglasi
TATGTATGTATGTATGTATGTATGTATGTATGTATGTATGTATGTATGTATGTATGTATGTATGTATGTATGTATGTATGTATGTATGTATGTATGTATGTATGTATGTATGTTTGTCCAGATAATTTTTAGTACTGCTCAGTGAGCTATAAGGCCGTATATAAACCACTCAAAAGGCACTTAAAACTTTCAAATTGAAAATAAATGGGAACTAAAAAAAAACTGATCTATTTAATTTTTTAATATATTATAATAATATAATTGTTTGTATACTATTTTCACTTCAAAATAAAAGAAGAACTATAGTAAAAATTCCAATTTAAAATCCAAAGATAATTGGCAGATTGTAATACAGTGACATGCTTTCCTAATTTTGTTTTATGTTTTGTATTCATATGAACTATACAATAGCACAAAAACTCTCTTATTGGGTATAATATCTGCAAAGAAAATGTCCAAATATATGTTTTCAGTAAAATAGCCTTAAATAAACATTGTCCATAAAACAAATACATCTCTTTGTTACTGTCAAAAAACACATTTTATGTATACATTTTAAATCAAATAATCAAATAGTTTAAACATGTTCAAATTTAAAATAATGCTCTTTATAAATTACCCCAAAACTGTTTGTAAAAATAAAAATATATTCTTTCTTATCTTGAAAATCTTACCCCAAATAACTAATTCGAACTTACTTTTCAAGGTCAAAATCAAATTTTCTATAATTTGGCGTAGATTAACTGCCAACGATTAATTTATCTCGAAAAATAAATAATACCAATTTAGAACAATATCGTTAAAGCTATTAAAAAATAATAAAATTTTACCAAAACCACTCATCAGTCGACTAGTAATAAATGTATGCTTTTATGATAATCCATTCTAAAAATACATACTAGATAGGCTACTCATTTTGAACTAAATTATTGGAGCCAATTTTAAAGTATTTCAATAAAAAAAAAGTTTTACTGCAAAAATTAGTCAAACACTTCTTCTAATACACATTTTCAAACTAATCGTGGTAGCCATTAATTTATAGTTAGAATTTTTTTTAAATCATCACTGAACTACACTTAAGAATTGTAGGGAGCCTACACCAAAAACTAATATAGTGTTATTTTTCATGTCAAACACTCTCCAAGATAACCACATAAAACCAAATCGTTAAAGCCAACTCTGAAATATTTATAGTTTTAAAAATATAACTCATAAATAAACTACTCATGTACCAATATTTGCCCCAAAACAAGTACAATAATAATATTAGTAATGTCAAACACTCTCAAAATATTCAATTGTAACCAAATAGTTATATTTATTTTTAAAATATTTCAAGCTTTTAAAAATCAGTTATTAGTAAAAGTACCCATTAACGAATTTTTATCCCCAAAACAAGTATACCTAAAGTGTTATTTGTTATACTACACATAATCCAGATAAAAACCTTTTTTTAATGTTTAAAGCCATTTTAGAAAGATATTGAGTTTTCAAATAAATTTCTTCAGCGAGTTTTTGGTCAAAAAAATGATACAGTTCTATTCATAATGTAATAAATACAACTTAGAAATACATTCACTGGCACTAATATAATATAGTATATATATATATATATATTCGTCCAGGTAACTGGCTTCCCCACGGCTTCGAACTTAGGTTCCCAGCCATGATTAAAACTAGAATCATGGAGAATATCACATAGTATGTAAACTACAAAAGCGTCTATAAAGCATTTACTGACTTATAGAAAAATGTAAACGTGTGATATTTTGTATTAAAACATAATTATGTTTTCTATATTTAACAATCCTAACCTATTAGTACGAAGGATCACTTGTATCCATTAAACTCCTAGCAACACAGCCTTAAGTACCTCCATTTGATGATTCCGTCTGGGATACGAAAAAGAAACTTCCTCAGGAGAGATACACTCCTCCCCCTCTTAGGCCACAGCGAGGTCTCTGATTCAATTACCGTAGTGTCCATGATGCATTGCTTCAACTCGCCAACAAGATCCCCCTTCCCCTTTCTTCTCTTGGAAACGTACAAAGAACCAAGTCTTTGTTTAAAGGATCTTGTCAATAGTAGGGACATCTCTTGAATTACAAAATAAGATCACAGTGTAACAACGATATATGACACGATGTCAAATACAGGAGTTTTATAATGTGGCTATGTAAGAAATCAAGAACCCGCATAGGTGAATTCGCAGACTAAACGCCAAGCTCGTTAAAACAGATTTACCAAGGACGGAGAGGTCGGTGCTTGAATATCGGCAGAGTGCATTGAGGTTCGTTTTTCCTGTTAGGATTCCACTCTGCTTCTATGCAAAAACTGGAACATTTTCTTTAAATTATTATATTTTAATCATAACTACCGATTAGTGTAATCAAATGCGTATATCCCGGACGGAAGTTAAAAATTGGTGTAAAAAGGGCTCTCGTTTTAATTAACTCACCTAGGAAAATATTAATAATCTTTTAAATCATAAAATATGATTAGTGATCAAAAATTTCAAATGCCATCCTTTAAAATGATTATTTTCTGGTTAGACTAATGCTAAAAAGGTGTTTGATAACAATAATACCTTCCGATAAAATTAAAATTATGTCCATATTACATGTTTTAGTAGTTTTAACGTTCAAATATTGTCTGGAAGTCATATTTGAATTTTTATATACAAACAATGGCACTGTGCAATACAAAGCTTAACACTATTTTATCACAAAAATTGAGACATTTACTTAAAACTTGTAAGCTATGTGATATGTGAGCACTACATTCCACCATAGAGTATAAACCAAATAATATAACTTAAACTTTTACAAAATATTTTGAGAAAAAAAGGAGCATCACTGTTTACCTGAGAGCATAACAATAAATTCCCGATTTCCCAGACCTCCATTTACAAAATATGTTTTATTATAGTTTGGGAACTTAACATCAAACTAATGTCAGCCAACATGATTTTTAAATTTTTAATAGTCTTAAAATGTTGAAATGGTAAATGATTTTTAATCTCATAGAACTGGGTAGATACGATCAATATTGTTGATTTACGCATATATAAATTAATTTATCAGGAAAAATGAAATGTCTCATTTGGTTTTTTATGTTAAACAGTGTCTATATAAGAATTTTAATCAACTTTTTTTAATACTATTTAGAGAAAAAAAGTAGCTTTTTTCTATTTTTTTCAATCTTAGTAAACTACTCTTAATTTTATAGTTGAATAGATTATTCTAAAAATTACTCTGGAAAGGTATAAAACCCTAAATACCAATTTGTCCCGATCAGTGAAATGTTTTGGAATTCATGATAATATACAGACAGAGAGACAATACGTAAAAATACTTTTTTGGGGCTGGGTGTGGCAATAAACGATGGTATCCATCAAACTATAGAGTTGGATTTTTTTTTACTATATAAATAAATCTGCTTTACAAAAGGTCATGGAAAAATGATTCTGCCAATTACATGATTTATTTACATCTATTACTGTTTCCATGTGTGGTCTGGGTCAGTTTTTTATTCACGCCATATATTTTCCACTACCGACTTGCTAGATCTGTCGTAGCTTCATTTGCCTTATATTATAACTTAAGACTTAAGACTAGGACAAGCACACAACATCCAGTCCCTGGCCGTTAATTTGTAACCATTAAAGGGTAAGACCACATTTCACCATTTATAAATTTCTTTGTCATGTCGGGAATCTAATCTGGTACCCTTAGCTCAGCCGGCAGACTCGTTACCAACTGAGCTAAGGTGTAAAATTAATACATAAGAAAGAATTTATAATGTTTCATTATGAATTTTAATGGCACGCATCGTATCTGCACTTGACACCTTTAGTTCGGATCCTGGCCAGTTTAGTAAACGACATGATCGTCCTTGATTCTCGTGCGTTAGTTACAAATCGGCGCTATTTTACTTTTTATGGACGCCAGGTATCCAGAAGCATGCCAATTTGACTATGCAGTAGTATTATGACTTATTAATTTATGAGATCATAACACATAAAAATGAATATTAAAGTTATTAATTTAGATTGGTTTATTTAAAAATATTCATGGTTAATATAATGTTAATGACATTTCTCCATATGGTTTATGCTCAAACCAAAAGGAAGTGATTAGGTCATCTCCGTGCTGGTAGAATATCACGTTTGACAATTACACGTCAATTCTGCTTGATGGTTTTACCACGAGTGTCTCTTTGATTATTCACGAGGTTTCCTGCTAGCCTCGTGTCTCCCTCCAAAGGAGGGGCCTCACCATATGGTAGATTTACCTTTCTAGAAAGAAATCGTCCAAGTTTTCTTTCTCTTTCATAAAAAAACTGCACCGTGGGATTAGGGAAATCTTGTAAAAATGTAATGTTATAAACTACAAGTTTTTATGTCAAGCAAGTAAAACCGGAAAAACCACACAATAGTTATTGTTACAATGGTTTGAGAAAAGTGAGAAAAAGGGAAGCTTAATACACCTTTGAAACTGTGCTCCACACATTCTGAGAAAGCTAACGTGAAATACTCTGTGTTACGTTTCAAAATTAAACTCAAATGGTCTGAATCAGTGTATCTTACCATGTTATTTTTATATTGTTACAAAGATATCTTGAGATTTCTCTTTAAGGAAATATTTCTTTGAATTTAAAGTTTAAATATCTCGTTTAATTTTTCTTTGTATTTGAAGTTAATCCCTTGGTGATCAAGCCAGACAGAAAAAAAAGGTGCTATATTCAATAGTACATTTTATACATAACTATTGGACCGTTGTAGCGATGTATGCAGATTATGGCACTTAAATATATTTTAAACTTTTTATTGGGAAAGGATCTATATAATAAGCCCTCACTCACTTTTTAGTTAAAAGTTTACTCGTCAAAGGCTATCAAATTTACTTAGATATTTTGTTTTCAGTGTTTAATTTGAATAAAAACTTATATTTCCCCCCCTTCACGCACCGATGAGAAGATTAAAATGACCCCTCTCCCGGATTTCTATCTATTCGTTGCACCAAACCACTCAAGTAATGATTGAGCTGATATTATTTTTAAACAAAGATAAATATTTTATTTACCAATATAGGCTACAGCTATACACAAATCATGTTTTCCATGGTGATGTAAACAAAGAATTATTGTACAGATGGACCACTGTCCGCACTGAAGAAAATTATGGAAAATTCACTAGAAAAATTGGGTTTTAGTTTTAGGCCACTATTCTTACCGGAATTCTGATTCCATGATATTTAAAATGAGTGTTCGTTTGTCAAAATCTGTTCAGTCAATTCCTTGTAGTTTCTATTAATTAAAACGGGCTTATCGAATTGTATATATAAGATATATGATTGATACAGTTATAAAATGTGATAGTGAATTGAGAGAGATAGAGTGAGTGTGGGCGAGTGATAGTGAGAGTATAAGTATATGTTAGAGAAATACTGAGAGAAGAGAAAAAGAGTGTGGGTGTAGGAGGAGAGAGAGTGTGTGAGAAAGAGAATATGTAAAGGAAAATGCGTGATAAAATGTATATGAGAGAGAATGTGTATTTGTGTGAAAGAGAGAATAGACAATTTTGGGAGGGATTATATGTGAAAGAGAGTTTGAGAGAAAGTTATAGGGGGATAGTTTAGCTTAGAGAAATAAAATAAGATTGAAAGAGATTTAGAGAAATTTTAGATAAATAAATTAAGGGAGCGAGTTTGAGGGAGAGTGGGTTTGAGGGAAAGAGAATGTATTTGAGAGAGAGAGTGAGATAGATAGAGTGAGATTGAGATAAAGAGAGTGTGAAAGCGTTCAGGATATATAATGTTGAGAGAAAACTTATAAGAGAAAGTATAGTAAAAAATGTGAGATAAATTGTGTGATAAAGAGTGTATGTGAGGGTAGAGAGTGTTTGAGAGAGGGTTAAACTTTGAAAGAGAGAATGAGAAAATATTATATTAGAGAGCGTTTTAAAGAGTGAGTATGTATGTGTGTGTGTGTGGGAGAGAGAGTGTGAGAGAGTGTATGAGAGTGTGAGCTAGTCTGATAGAAAGAGAGAGTGTGAATATATATACATATGTGGTAATCAAACATTACATTACTTTTAAACATCATATCCACAAAATTAACCAGTAAAATAAAAACGTAAATTTACTTACGTATTTCTATTGTATTATTATTTGCCAAAATGAACATTAAAACCCATTATTTGAATAAAATGAACATCAAAACTCATTATTTGAAGAAACTAACACCAAAACTCATACTTAAATAATCAAAATAGATATTTTTAAACATTATTCTAATTTATCTTATTGTTTTTTGAGCTTATAATACATAACTTAACATAATTATTGAAACATCATTTTAATATGCACAAAACAGAACGTAGACAATATTTTCACAAACTTAACAACTTAACCTTTTAATTTTCGGAATATCTCAATATTATTGATTTAAATGAGAATTAACGATAAAACATTCCAATAAAAAATAAATGTTTCTCCAGTTTAGGAATCTCGATTTAGATGGGTTATGATCAGCATCCAAAGAGACAATTGTTATGTTTTCGAACCAACAAATAAAGATTGAGTTATTATTTTTTAGCCAAAGAGGTACATTTTATTTAGAGATTTACAACCATGCAGCATATAACGTTTGCCATGGTGACTAAACAAAGATTGAAAAATTGAAAAATATCTGTGAAAATCGGATTTCTGGAAAACTAATATTTTCTCAACATCCGGGACTCCTAACCGTTAAAATGAGTGGTCGTTTGCCAAAATCTGTTAAGTCATTTCCTCGTAATTTCTATTATCATAAATGTACATATCAAATTACGTATAAGGATATATATATATTAATAACTGTTTCCACAGTTTAAATGACAATCTCGCAGGGTGTGTCCAAATTTACAAAGCTACTCCCTAGATACTCAATATATTGCTTATAATTTTAAATTACAATCACTTGCTATTATCTATTAAACTGAAAAACCTTTTTGTCGGCTGCCAGATAGAAATTTAAAACTAAGTAAGACATATTTTTGAGCGTTTTCTATTCTTAAAACCTATGGCCAAACAAAAAATAAAGCATGTTCTTACGTTGTTCGGCCTAGGTTCAAAGAATGAACCTGTCAAAGTTTCTTCAAAATTGGTTCACGCATTTGGCAGTTATCACGGAACAAACATTAAAATAGACAGACTGACGAGATCTCATATGGTCAAGTTAAGATAAGACCTTGTTACAGTCTTTTAAAAAAATTGCATTTTATCAATTTTGTTGGCAAGTTTGTTATTTCTTAACATTACTTTCTACCAATATCCTTTTTTTTATTCATACAAATGTTTATGCCTTTAAGGTTTATAAATTTGAAGATATGGTAATAACTTGAACAGACATTTCATTTATTATTACAGAAGTTAATAGACGAATTTTTTTGTACATTTCCAAGTTCCTTTTCAAAAGATATATCTAGCCATAAAAAAAGTTATATAATGTTTCAGTACTAAAGTATGTCTCCTTAACTTAAAATAATACAATGCGCATGACAAATGTGTGTGAAATATTGCATTGATTCTATCCAACGGCGCACGTTTAAATAAATGGATTATCAAAGTAGCTTAGGGCCTTACTTTTTAAAATATTAACCATATTGTAAATTGTTTATAAGTTTGACGAATCTACACTTGTAGTCGTTGATCATGTCGAGGTGTAAATTGTGAATATTCATTTAAATAGCTCTAACATTTGTAAATTGATCGCAGAGATTTGCTATTCGGTTACTTTGATTTGTTTAAAATTGTAAACACTGTAGAATAAAGTCGCCTAAAATACAATACCTGGTCTAGGGCATATAATAATAGCTAGTCATTGAACTTAGTCAAAACTTTGCTTATATAAATAAATTATTTTCAAATAACTCTAAAAATAGCCTAATTCTGTCACACAATTATTTTTATTATCTTGGTTGTATTTTTAAATTCCTTACAACTTAGGCTATTTGGTTTGATATTAGTATGTTTCTAATATCTGCTAAAAGATATGTTTAAATTATATTGTTCTAGTGTGTATTTATAAAAATGTTAGAATGCATTGTTTTTATGTTTTAAATTGTAATACAACTAGATTTGGTTAATAATAGTGATAATAATAGTGCTAAAATCTAAAGGTATCTGTGTATATGTGTTAGTATGTATCTAGGTATGTATATATGTTTGTATGTATGTATATATGTGTATGTATGTATGTATGTATATATATGTATGTATATATGTGTGTGTGTATGTATGTATGTATGTATGTGTGTATGTATGTATGTATGTATGTATGTAAGTACGTATGTATGTATGTATGTATGTATGTATGTGTGTATGTATGAACTTATGTATGTACGTATGTATGTATGTAAATATGTGGTTGTATGTATGTAAATATGTGTATGTGTGTATGTATGTATGTATGTTTGTATGTACGTATGTATGTATGTATGTATGTATGTGTGTATGTATGTATGTATGTATGTATGTATGTAAATATGTGGTTGTATGTATGTAAATATGTGTATGTATGTATGTATATATGTATGTATATATGTATGTATGTATGTATGTATGTCAGGTGGAGACTACTAGGAGTGGTTATGGTTACATCCGAGATGAGTACTAATAAAATACACGATGAAAATAAAAACATTCGCCAAATAAAGACTGATAGTAATCAAGGTAAGAATGATCATCCAAGTTTTTTCAATCACTATTAAGCTAATCATTTCATCATCTAGGTTTCATTCCTGATGTTTGTACGGACCTAAGTACTCTTGTAAACGTTTAGAACGCGCAGAGCTCAACAGTGGCCGTACCGTAGTCTCCTCCAGTACGTAGCGTGTTGAATATGTAAGAGGTAGTGTGGGTGTGCGTAACGTGTGATTATGGTGTTAACACACTGTTAGTTCAGTGAAAAGGGTGGAGGGAGGCCGGTGAGGTGGAAAGGATGAGGTATTGTGCACTCATCACGTGGCTATTGTCACGATCATGGGTTAGGACTTAGGAGAGGAGGGTTGGAGGAAAGAGTGAGTACCTTATTCTGAGTAGTCAGAGGTCTGGGGATAGAATAGAGTTTGGGGTGTTATCTAGTTAAAAATATTATTACTATCACTTTATACTTAAGAAAGTGTTTTTCTGTCGCTTTCCAGATGTTTCCTGAAGAATGATGCAAAAGAAGCAATTTTTATTTACTGTGAAATTTTGGTCACTAAGTATTTCTATCCACCCAGCTTATCAGCAGCCTTACACTGTGCCCAGTAATAAGTAGAGCAGCATTAAAGTAAATGTACTAGCATTTGCGTAAGTGGAACGTAGAAAGCTAATTACAGAATAAAGTAACTTCAGTACACCTGGCCCAGAATCTAACCCTGAACTTATCATTACTGGAAATACAATATATCCTGAGAGTGAGACATTTTACCACATAAGTAGCCTACTGATGTGGATAAGAACAAATTAATTCATATACTGACATTAAAGTAAGGTTGCAGTTCTTTCCTGATTTTTGAGGGCAGCTGTCTATTTACGACTATAACTAATTTAACTCCCAATTTGTTAGATAGATTAATACTAAACAGAATTTAAGTACATCCAGTGAACATTATTGAATCAAATAAGTCTATAAAAAGTTTATATTTAAACTCTTTCAACAATGCACATTATTGTAGTCAGCGACAATATTTCTCCTTTATAATAACTTTTTTTCTCAACTGACTTTTCGCCTCTGTGAATAGCCTAGTTCACTGCTTTAATAGACTCCATCTTATCAATTTTATTATATACATCGCAGGTGACCTGGTGGTCTAGGGGTAAGGTGCCAGACTTCTGTGCTGGTGGCCAGGGTTCAATCCTCGGTCCCGGCACAGATTTATCTGAATACCAAACCCTTCATTCACCTCTGACAAGACGTGTATTAATCACAACTTGTGAATGTGGGGAATGCCAGGCCTCCACCGTGGTTCGGAACCTCCACCGTGGTTCGGATCCCACGTTAAGCTGTAGGTCCTCCATTTCATCTCTCAATCACCCTACCATTACACATTAGCGTAAGTCCGTATAACCCGAACGGGTAGTAAGATGCGGTGCCAATAGCAGTATAAAAAAATAATTTTTGCTACGTCCATTACTATTACTATTATTATTATTAACACCTCGTCTTACTACCCATTCGGGCTGTACGCACTTAAGCGAATATCTAATGGCAGGGTGATTGTGAGATAAAATGGTGGACCTACAGTTTAACGTGGGATCCGAACCATGGTGGAAGCCTGGAATTCCACGCATTCACAAGTTGTGATTAATACACGTTTTGTCAGAGGTGAAGTAAGAGTTTGGCAATCATCTACATCTGTGCCGAGACCGAGGATTGACTCCCGGAACCCCAGCACAGAAGTCCGTCATTTTACTCCTAGACCACCAGGTCATCTACGTCCATTATTGGTTCCACCCTGTGGGCTGGGTCACTTTTTATATTCAAGCCATATATATTCCACTACCTGCTGGCTAGACCTGTCGTAGCTTCATATACCCTATAATCCTACTTAAGACTAGGAAAGGCACAAAATACAGTCCCAAGCCATTAATTCATCACTATGAAAGAGTAAACCCACATTACACCAATCATTTATTTTTCGGTAGTGCCGGGAATTGAATCTGGTACCCTAAGTTCAGTAGGCAGACAAGCTACCGACTGAGCTAAGGTATAAAAACAGTATCACAAAATGGAGTGTATTGCATTCAAATAGAAACTATCTTCTCCAGTTTCCTCAAGTACATTTTGAGTGACTATCCTCGAAAATACCAAGACAAAAATATTCAATTTACACCAGAGGTCACATCCATTACTTTAACTTGATATTAATAGCGTATTGTCACATTCCACAAAATATAATTGTAAAGGAATAGATATGAGCACACAATAAAATAATGCAACTAATATACGAAACAAACATTATTTCCAGAGGTCTTTTTCCAATACATTACTCTAAGGGGGACTGGTTTAAACTTGTTACGTCCTTATTATTTAACTGAAAGCTATTTATTTAATGAGAAATGTAACTATTCCAAATATTATAAAGTGCTTAATAGATTGTTACCTTATCATATTGATAAAGTATTATAATCATTAAAATGTTCTTCCTTTAGATAATGTTATATAATTTAAGTGTCACCGAAATAAAAATATATGGGTCTTACCCTTTTTTCTGTCCCTCTGTATGTCTGTCTGCATCCGGGGTCAGCCAAGAAAATTTAATTGTATTCGATTACATATAATATTTTATTGATCAGACATTTTAAAATTGTGATTTTGATCCTAGCCTTAAAATTAACGGTAGTCAAATAGTGAGCTCAATTTTAACTATCTCTTGACCAACCACTCAAAGAGAAAAGTATTGTGACCGTAAAAAAATAAAAATAAATAAAAACGTCGAGGTTTCATGACTTCTTGAAATTGAAAAAGTTGTTTTTGCAATGCAGTCTATCTGTATCATGGCCTAGAGCCTAAAACACTTTATCGATTTGAGTAAGAAATTGTGTATAAAGTTTTAATGAAGTTCCTGTGAGGAATTTTTGGTAGTTGATATCTAATTCTAGAATTAACGGTAGTTTACTAAAGGGCAAAAAGAGATAAAATCGATTTTCTTGAAATCCGCACCATATGATTTCGATTAAACTTTGTATGCAGGAATATTTTGGCATTACAAACCAGATGGAAATTCTCATTTTACCACTATAATGACTTTAAGGTTACTTTTCATATGCAGAAATTTCCTATTTAGATCATGTCTGAGCAACGATTTAAATTACGAAATAACTTATCAATGTAAGTTTGTTGTAGGCCTACTATTATAAAATAAAAATTTTACATTTGAGTTATATTTTTGCAAAACCAATAGTTTCTGAGCAATAAACTTTATTTTATGGAGTGCTTTGACAATTTAAATTGATTGTTTTGATCTTTGGAAGACAGAAAAACTCCTCTTTTATCAATGTTTCTGTAACAGTATACATTATGTCATTTATGCTCTTTGGTGAGGTATCCCTGCAAAATTGTAAACTATTTCATTTCACAACTCTTACGAGTTTTTAGTAAATATATCTAATCTGTGGTGCTTTTTACAATTTATTTAATTATAATTCTTGTCCCGTATATTCAAGATGTATTATAATTGGATTGTTACAGTATTATATCACCGACACTGATGGAGCATGTGGTTTTGTCTGGTGTGGTGAGGATGGAGAGATTGAGGTTTGAATTCCAGTTAGATGTGTTTTTCTAACCCCTTTTCCACGTAAATGGGGATGCATTTCCTTTATAAGTATATTCCTCATCCCTCTTTCCTTCAATGAATTAAGACGTTCCCTTGCGTTTAAATATATGAACTTATAAAACATAAAGGTTAATCTCCACCTTTTTCTTAGTTAAACTTCTCTTGACGTCTTAAAAAGGGGTTCGAATACTGTCCCTCGTACTTGTGGTGACGGGATGAATAGTTTTCACACCCACTCCTCTGCAGAGTAGTGGCGTCAACTCTTCAAACTCTTGGTGCCATCGTCCGTAAGTCAAGACAAGTGTAAATATTTAGAGGACCTCCGACCCTAGAGTCTCAGTCACCCTCTTTCTCAAATCCCTCTAACCCCTCCAAACCCTTCTTTCCACGTGACGAGGGGATGGTCTGGACCCCTTTGCCAAGTATTACTGCGGAGGGGTGGAAATCTTGGGTTCATGGTTGGTCTCTTTACATGAAGCTTTGCCTGGTTAGCAAATGAAGTCGGTTATTCGGTGACTTCAAATTAAACTTGATCTATATAATTGGACAACTACAATCAAAATTTTATAAGATTACTTTCATCTTAAAACTTGAAAAGTTACTCGATCTACTTTCACATATTAATTCGTCTTAGGCATGTGATCAGCAGCGTTCCCTTTTGATATACATATATATCTTATATATTTCAAAAATAGGTTATTTGTATACAACCTTTAAATAAGATTTCCTCAGAAAAAGAAAACTACAATTCTTTTCATAGTTTGAAACCCTCTTCAGATAAAAATTGCTGCACAGAGACATTATTTAAAATTATTCAATTTTTCTACTGTAGAGTTTGCATTCGAATGTACACAACTTTGACAAGATAACCTCAAATAAAAAACACATTTACTCAACTAAACAGAATGCACATGGAAATTATTTAAATTAGAGAAAATCACAGAAAGAATAAATTTAGAAAATACAAATAATAATTTTTTTTGGCCAACAATGATAACATTTCCCTACCTATATCATCAGTACGATATTATAGGTAGGCATAATATGTTCAAACCTTGCTCTCCCTGTCTTTGGGAGTCTAGTCTATTGGGATAGTGGCGTCTTAGACCATGCAACCACCGAAGTGAGTTAGAGGTGTACAAACGGTACGAACGCGGAGCGCCCCATAATTTCAGGGAGGGGTGAAGGGGGGCTCGCGCTCGCATAGGTGACAGAGGGAAAACACAGGTTGGGGTGGGAAATATTTGTTCACGCACTCGTATAGTAACCTCCCTGTATAGGTGGTCCAGAAAATATGGTCTGAGTAAGAACTAATAAAAACATGTGGTTTGATTTATTGAACTAGTGAGGTGAGTTATCAGTTTTAACTCCACCGATTTGGATTTGTCTGTTTGTGGTGGATACATCTCGAGATAATATTTGAACATATCAAGGGATTTTATTCAAACTTGGCACAGTTGTGCTTTGTACCTCTATATAGACCAAGCTCATTGGGGAAAAAAATCGAACTAAGGGTTTTGGATAAATAAAATCTATATATATATATATATATATATAAAATCTATATATATACATAAATAAAATCTCTCTCTCTCTATATATATATATATATATATATAAACACTGCTTCCAGAATTAATGATTATACTCAGTATATAATAACATTTTATGACTTTTCTTAATACCTTATGCGGCTGAAAATTAGAATATAGGCTCAAACTGATTAAATTAAATTTAAATTAAGTTTAAAAATTGGAAAGGGGGAGACAAAATAACTGGACGCCCCGCAAACGAAGTTCATCCAGTGTCCCACGTTTGCTAAGGGAAGCCCTTTTACTCAATAAACAATTTCTAATTTAGTATTAGCTAAGTTTTATTTTAAGTTCTATTAGGATGTGTGTACGATTTTTAAATGCACAATGGTTTTGTGGCGTGGAAAGGGTTACGAATTTATAAACAAATCGTTTTTATTTTATAAACTAACAAGAAAAAATATACAATTTCACGAACTTCTGCTGCAGTCCTGGAGTAGATAAAACAAGAATGTAAACAGTGAGTAGAAAGGGGTTAATGATGGAATATGTGTCAGTGTGTGGTTGTAAAAAAAAAGAGATGCGGATAAAAAAAGCATTGGTAAAAGTAAACAGAAAAAATGATGAATGAAAAAGAACAGAAAATAAAAATAAGAACATACTATTAAAATACAAATATAGGTTGGTGATAAAAAATTTCAAGCTCATTTTAGTGGTTGACTCTTCTGATTTTAACTGCAGAGGGCGTTGTTTGATTCTAACTTAGATATGATTATTTCTTTTTACATATTATAATGAGTGATAGGTTAGTGCAATGGATTAACATGTTTCCTTAAATTTGATAGTTTATATAGCTTAAACTAGCCCTAGCATTGCGTTGGATTAAACCACTATGGCAATAAGGAATAGACATAATAATTTTCCCACATTTGTTAGAAAATTATTTTTGTTTAAGTTGATAGCTAAAATGATCTTACAAACAGCATTTACCTAAAAGCTGCAGTAAAAAAGGAATAGCTGATAGATTGTCAAAAAATTTCTAACCATCACATACATACATACATACATACATACATACATACATACATACATACATACATAAATACATACATCAGAGGAAACGAAGTCACAGACTTTGCTGCAAGGCTTGACTTTACAGTCCTGAACACTGGAAACACCTCGACCTTCAGAAGACCGAGATACCACGAGTCTAATCTCGACATCTCACTGGGGACCCCAAGAATGGCCAGCAGGATCAAGAACTGGAGAGTCTCGGAATAATATAGTGGTAGCGATCATCAACACATCACATTCAGTGTTGAAGTGCCTTACACTCCAGCAACGAAAAAAGGCCCTGATGAATGGAGGTGGAACGCTAAAAGGCTAAACTTGGAAGCACTACGAGCGACCCTTTCGCGAAGCTGGTCAACTCTTAAATGCCACCCGACTCCCAACACTAGTAGCGAGACGGATAAAATGGTGCTGACAACGATGAAGGCCATTACCACCTCTTGTGACGCCTCCATGCCGCGTCTGAAAAACCAGGGCTCTCACAGGCCGCTATATTGGGGGACAACAGAAATCGCGGTGCTCAGGAAGAGATGTCTTGAACTTCGTCGCCGAGCAATGAGAGTCGCAAAACTCGCCCTTGACCATGCCTCATACTCTAGCGAGTACAAAAAGGCCAAAAAGGAACTGAATAATACCATTAAGGCAAGCAAAATGACACTGTGGAAGGAAATCTGCAACGATCTTGAACAGGATATTTGGGGCAAAGCCTACCAAATTGTAGTTAAAAAACTCGGGAAGGCTTCATCGGAAGCGCCAAAAGCCCCGGCTATAATGAATAACATTGTAGTGGAGCTATTTCCAAAACACCCGCCACAAGAAAAAAAGGCACTATGCAAACAGTGGTGAAGTTTCATATTTCACAGTCAAGGAGCTGCAAGATACAGCTAGGACCCTCAAAACAGGGAAGGCACCCGGCCCCAACGGCATTCCAACGTCAGTGATTAAGAGCATAGCCCAGGAATTCTCGGATCTACTGCTAAATGCATATAACACGTGCCTTGCAACCGGCACATTGGCTACCGTTGTAACAAGTTACAAGTTAACGTTATACAAATGGGTCAACACTCACCAACGCCCGTGATGAACAACAACACAAACACCGAAGCACGAGCTCTGACCTCCACTCTCCCACTGATACAACTAACTGAGCAGAGGCGTCAAACCAACTGTCTGCTCGGGACTCGATCTGCGGCCGGCCGGAAACGATTGAGGTTCCACGCGGCCAAATGAAGCTATCACTTCCGCTAATAGGAAGACCTAGAATAATCTAGGTGGTGCCAGACGCATTCCTTGCTGTTATGTTTGTTCTATCGTCTTACCCCCTCCTTCCCTTGCCCCGTCTCTCTGTGGATACAATAATGTATATATAGTGTTCTCGCTTTTGAATATTCGCTTATTATACCACCGACTGAGCTTGGTGGAGACGGCGACTAAGGGCCGTAATTTACTTTATATACTAAATTGCATTTTCAGCGTAATGGGAGACATCTTGTTTAAATTATTGTTCAGGACTTGTAAATATTTGAAGTTAGATTTTTGATATGTTGCGCGCAGGTCAATGCGAATGCGCCTGCATTCTCTTTCTATTTGTACGAGGTTCAATTCATCCTAATTGTACTGTTTGAGTTAGTTATACGTACTTTACGTATATTGGATTTAATGTATATATTTTCGGTCACGCCTTGGCGTACTCGGCGTGTCGGGCATACTGCCCGTCCTTTTCTTGTTTGTGTATTGAATGTCTGTGGATTTATTTTGTTATCTATTTAAACTGGGAGTACAGGGCACTTAGGTGTTAGAGATGAGACTCGGCTTTACGCCTTGTTCTGTTTATTGTTTTGATACAACGTTATGTTGTTTCTTTAGGTCTAGAGGCGCATTAATGTTTATATTTAACTGCCTAAATTGAGATGTATACTAAGAGTTGCAATGTGGTATCGTTTCGTGCACTTAATGCTATAACCGATGGAACCATAGAAAGAACCATAGATTTACAACCAGAATAAAACCATATGTTTCTCTTTTATTTTCAGATATTGTAATGTAAATTAATTCTTTTATCTCAGTAGAATCATTTAAACCTGAGAGATTAAGCGCTTCACGCCTAATTGTTATATTGTGCTCTAATTATGTATTTACTTTCTATTTTGTTCTAAATAAAACTATGATTATTATTGTTAAACTTCTTGTCTGGTTTTCCCATCACACTTTCAATTATGTTATTTAATGGTAACAAGAGATTTACACTGTCTGGAAGCGCCAGAGACTGGTCCTCCTTGATAAAGGGAAGGGACCCACCTTAACACCTTCGTCTTATAGGCCACTCTGCATGCTAGACATCGCCGGTAAATTGCTCGAAAAGCTGATACAGGCGAGACTTCTAAATGACATCGACCGCGTCGGTGGCTTCGCCAAAAATCAACACGGCTTTTGAAAGGGCCGATCGACGATCGGTGCAATTAAAAAGATCATGGGGATTATAGCCGAAGCGTGGTCTGGTAACCTTAAATCACGCAAATTCTGCATCCTCCTCACGCTCGACGTAAGAAACGCTTTCGACAGCGCAAGATAGGTTGACATCCTGGGTGCACTGGAGCATCGGTTAAACATAAAAAAAGAGAACTTGGCCATAGTTGAGGATTATCTTGACGAAAGAACGTTAATTGTCCAAATCACAGAGGGCCCCCAAGAATACCCGATAGCGGCTGGCGTAGCACAGGGTTCGGTCATGGGCCCCGACCTATGGAACTCAAATTGCGATGAACTACTGGAGATTCCCTTACCGAGGCAAGTACAGCTAACGGGTTTCGCTGATGACGTCGCTGCCACAGTAGTGGTGGACAGCGTTAAGGAGGCTGAGCTCCTGGTCCGGTCGACCATTAACGCCGTCGAAACCTGGCTTGAAGAACACCAGTTAAAACTAGCCAAACAAAAAACGGAGATTGTTGTGCTGACGCGTCAAAGATGGTTTCCTAAAGCCTTTAACGTAGACATTGGTGCGACAACGTTGACGTCAACAAGGGCACTGCGCTATCTGGGAGTGATGATAGACGAAAAGCTGTCCTTTCACCAACACCTAGAAAGGGCATGCATAAAGGCCAGTAAGATGGTATCCAGCCTATCGAGAATCATGGCCAACACAATGGGTCCACTAACTAAAAAGAGTAGAGTTCTTCTGGAAGTACTCCACTCAATCCTGCTCTATGGAGCGGAAATATGGGCAGATATCCTGAAGCAAAAAACCTATCGGCGTTAGATAGTGGCAGTACAATGGCGAGGGGCCCTGATGGTGACCTGTGTGTACCGCACGGTCTCCGAAGCAGCCTTACTGGTATCGACCTACTAGCATCGGAGAGAGTAAAACTATATGACCTCAAAACTAGAGGTGACAACACGGCCGAGGCCAAAGCAGGAGTGAAGGCGGAAACGCAGAAATAATAGGAAAACAGATGGAAGGCCTGCGACAAGGGCAGATGAACAGCTCACCTGATCCCGAACATCAAAGTTTGGATCACTCGAAACCACGGTGAAACAGACTTTTTCCTAACGCAACTGCTGACGGGACCTGGCTCGTTTAACGCATATCTACATAAAATGGGCTTTCACCACACTCCGGGGTGCAAGTACTGCCCGGACAAAATCGACGACGCTGAGGACACGTTTTTTGAGTGCGAGCGCTGGAAGAACTGCAAAGCCAAAACCGAACAGACATAGGCAAAACTATCGATCCTACGAGCCTAGTGATCCATATGCTACAGCGGGAAGAAAATTGGAAGGAAATCGCTGCCTACGCGCAACGCCTCCTTAAAGAAAATACCTCAGAGAGAGACCAGTGAAACAGGAGTGGACGTCGTACGACGCAACACGGACTGGGTTGAAGTAATGCTAACGCGGTTCCGACTCAGTCTCCCAACAATTATGTGCGGGGAAAGAGGAGAGGAGGTTTTTTAGTGAGTGGAAATCCCACACTACCGACCATCACACTTTCAAATGAGCGGTGTCTTTGAAAGATTTTTCCTTCTCACAAAAAAAAAATACATATATACATACATACATACATACATACATACATACATACATACATACATACATACATACATACATACATACATACATAGATTTATAAATGCATACATGCATACATGCATACATACATACATACATACATACATACATACATACATACATACATTTATACATATAAACATAATATGCAAGATACACTTTTTTGAATTCGGGCGTACATAAAACTATAAGATTATTTATAATTTCATCGTAAAACAATTTCTTGATTACAATACTTTCTTTATTAAAAATAAATAAAAACACATCCCCAATGTAGTCAAAGCTCAACTCAGCTCCACATAACAGGCGTGACCTCTCTAGAATACAAGTTATTTTTCTTTGAAAATAGTACTCAACTTTTTCGTGTCAACAGACTCAGGGATGCCAGCTCCGTATTAGACAGTCCTTTGTTTACAATATAAATAAATAGCTTACTAAAGAAGACCGCATCATTGACCGAGTGCTAAGATAGTCCGAATATAAGAACAAGGGTAACGAGTCTCGACCCCAAAAAATAGTTTAGATACATCATTATTATTATTATTATTAGTAGTAGTAGTAGTAGTAGTAGTAGTAGTAGTATTGTATCAGCTCTCACATCTAGCTAAATATTTTGGGGTTCTAAAGTTGTGTATGATCATCTATGGATGCTATAATAGATAAAGTTAGTTTGTCAACCGTGTGGAACTAGAGACTACGTTAAATAAAATAAAACCAATAAAACAAATAACATATATTTAATTTATCGTGCTCAAAAATACTAATTTTGATTAAGTCTATATTATACTCGTACAATGAAGGAAACGGATTATTAATGAGTAAACCAAATTGTCGTAAACTGATTCGATGGCTGTATGGTCTAAGGCTTCACTCTCACAATAGAGTATACTGATGATGGCAGGGATATTGGGGTTTGAATTCCAGTAAATGTATTGAGGGTGGATTCTCCTAAAATATTTTTCACGTTCACTCCACGCAAATGGGGGTACACTTACTCAAAAAATTTACCTTTCTTATCCCTAACTCATTACCGTAATTAGTAGGCCAACATATGCATATAACCTGAACAAGAAGTAAAAATCGGTGCCCAAAAAAATTGTCGTATAAAAAATAAACAATTTTACAGAGAAATCTAGGTGCACCATTTTTTTATGTTAAAAAATGCCTGAATACAATTTTAATCAAAATTTTTGGATGAGTTTTGAGAAAATATATTTTTATTTTTATACCCTTCAGCTACTACACTTAATTTTAGGGTTGTATGTGTGTGTGTATATATATATATATAGCCTATATATATATATAGAGAGAGAGAGAGAAAGAGAAAGCTCAAAAAATTCCTCGGGGGATTCTTACTAAGATTTTCATACAAAAGTTTAACCCAATCGGTAAAGATTAATGGTATAGGCTCTATGCAGAGAAACACACACATAGACACACAGACGGCGTCACTAAAACCACTTTTTTCCGCTTCAGGGCGGTCATGAAATGTCAACATTTATCAACAAATCTATTGGATTATTTGACTATCAAAATACTTCTTTCTCCGAAGGGTCGAGAAAAAGTAAAAAGAAACTCATTAATGCTATGAGAGTTTAATAATTTCCAACTTCTTAAAAGTACATAAACTATTGACTACCCCAAATCAATTTAATTTACACTAACTTATAGCATCGGTGGTAGAAAAGTTCAATGTGTTGTTCTTGTGTTGATCTGAATCGCCGGTGACGAAGTGATCGGGATTCGAACCTTGTTATGGTGTACTTAATGTCTTTTTTTTATTGTTCCGCACACTATATCCACGCAAGTGCGGGCACATTTTCTCTCAAATCTACTTTCCTCATTACTATGCCACTAGTGCTTTAATGTATGCGTACAGCTTAGACCCAGTGGACTTTTATAAAATCACTTATTTCTAACGGTTTGATTAAAATAAGTTACTCTAAATTTGTATTGTTTCAAAATCAGCAGCATGGGTATTTATAACAATCAATGATTTTAAAAGCGTTCTAGTCCACCCCCACCAAAACACTTATATATGCTTGGTCATACTAACTGAAAAACTTGAATGGAATAAACATACATTCAAAAGTTTAGTTAATTTGCAAGTATTGTTCTGAAATAAGCCTGTAGTATATTTAGATAGTGATTCAAAATACAACAAGCTAGATTGAAACCACACACGAATCGGTAGGCACAAGGCCAAAAAGGCGTCAGTCTCGTATTGTCTGTTTCGTCGGTGAAAGGAAGATTGAGGTTCAAATCCCAGCTGGAAGCACTCAAGTCATCATCAATATTATGAACTGTTTCCAGTTTCTGGCCTGGTCAGTCTAGTAAAATGCCTCCAACTTCCTCTTTGTTAGCACCGCGTCTTATTACCTGTTAAGTTTCTACACATATGCACCTACTTAGTAATTACGCTAGTGTGCTATAGATGAGGAAGATTGAATTAAAGGAAGTGTACTGCGTTTGCGTGGAGATATGTGGTGGGAAACATTTTTTTAAACTACACTCAATACATCCAACCGTGATTAAAACCCCGGTCTCCCTTACATCGTCAGTCTAGTTCAACATGAAAGTGACGCATTTTACCAAGAGGCCACCAAAGCAGTTCATAGTCCTCTTTCCTTTCACCATTAATTATAATTTAGTTGGTTCGATTAATTTTCTCTCACTCACACACTATCTATTGTCTGCTACTCACATCTCTTTCTTGGTATCCCGTGTTGTATCTTCTTTTAATTCCAACTTGTGACAGCTAATATACAAACTTCTTCCACTTTCTTTGTTTCTCTTACATTCAATGCCCATGTTTCTCCTGAAAATACTGAAGTGTTCGGCCCCAGGGCCATGTCTGAGGTGTGGATGGGCAAAGAGCGCAATTGCCCTGGGCCTCATATTCCAGAGGGATGAACAAATTTCCCCCAAAAATTAATAAATTCAATTACAGTTATTCTAAATTTCGCATCAAATAGTGTACAGATAATGAACAACAATAAGTATTCGCTTAGTGGAAGGAATAGTGTTCCATTCCAGATTCCTGAAAACCCTAACTAACTTTATGTAATTTAAGATTATGTTATTCAAGTAATGCACTGCAGTACAGTAGAATACGCCACCATTGTGCTACTACTGTCGGTCGATATAGAACTAACAGTTCAATGGTGCAAATAATAATAATTTACTTTTGTTAACTTAATTGGATTGATAGTTTGCGTAAAGTATAGTCATTTAACGGGTTTATCAATATTCCATAAAACATGATCAATCATTAAGTGTCATGGGTACCAAGTACATACCCGTGTATTATAATGGTTTAATACTAAAATGGAAAAACTGCCGTACAAAAGGGGAGGAGGGGGCCTCACATTTGTTTACCCTGGGCCTCATATTTCCTTGAAATGGCCCTGGTTGGCCCTAAATGGTTTTCCACACTCTATACGTTGGCGCAGTAATACAGATTTTAATTACTTCCTGGCGGAAAGTATGACAAAATTCACTTTAAAAAAAATCTTCTCGCTATCAAACACGAGGCATTAGCATCAACGTGATAATTATTTTAGGTGTGAAATGACCGGAAGAGAAAGGGGAGCAGTAGTACATATTGTAATTGAGCACCCGTCCAGTATCAGTCAGTGACATGCTAGGACACGTGTGCATCCCACCGAGGACACGTGGACGTAGCCTTGCATCCTCTCGCATCAAGAAGCCAATTAACACCGAACCACTTACATTCGCCCTAAAGCGATACGGAATCAACCAGTGCACGTGACCAGTCTCTGGGAGGGGGAGGGGGAAAGCGGTGTAGCAGTTTCTAACGTTGAATAAAGTGAGGGGAGATAGTTGGCCATATAATGGTGAGATTATATTAAATATCCTATAGTAAAATTGTGAATAGGGGATTAAATTGCTTACTAACCACACTACTATATTTATTTATCTATTCCATCCCACATGTACTCCACTTTCCTGCCTTACCAATTCAATCTCCTTATCTTCAAACTACTTTTCTCTCTTCTCACTTAGGTTGGTTTATTTAGCTACTAAAAGGCAGTTATTCAGATGACTGTGGGAAACAAGATATACCTGTCGGTTGATAAACGTACTGGATCTACTTTCATACAGTAATGGGCCAAGCCATATATTTTTAGCAGTTACTTTTGTCAAATTGGGTCAATGTAGATATTGGTCACATTACGCTTAGTGGGATTTGCGAAAGACTTCATGAGGCAGGCGAAGTATCAATGATTTTATTAGTACAAATTTTTCTGATACTAGTAATTATGATAAGCAAATTAACACATATTTTGACAAATATACAACTTTCTTTCGCGTTTGCACAACTTTATATAGTTTACTATCAAGGCTTTATTACAATTTTGTAAGACCGTTAATACTTTACGAAATAACAAATTTTTGTGTAATAATAATATTAATAATTTTCATTTCAATTTCAATTTCCTTTTTTATAGTGCTGGCCAACAGTCGTAAGACCTATAACAGGCCAGCACTGA
Source organism: Timema douglasi (assembly GCA_901482245.1). Lineage (NCBI taxonomy): Eukaryota > Metazoa > Arthropoda > Insecta > Phasmatodea > Timematidae > Timema > Timema douglasi. The sequence continues at coordinate 45,655 of CABEEJ010001179.1, forward strand.
AAGTATACAAATACCATACAAATACAAGATAAACAAAAATGGCTAAATAATTTTTATAATGATTAATAGCTACAAAAAAAGTAATTAATAATGATAATAATAAAAAAATAGCAATAATAACAAAAAACTAAAGAGTGGTTAAAAACAGTAACAATATGCAAAAAATAAATCAGAATATTGTAAAATGTATATATTATAGGCAGAACCTCTTAGTGATAAATTATTGATAAGGGATTTTCTTAAATAACTCTCTGAGTTTGGAGCCCTAAGAGGTTTTGAAATCATAATAAATCCGATTGGTAAAGAGTTTATCATAACATGCAGTTACAAATTTTCTTTGAACGTTTTCCAACCTATGAACGTCAGTTAAGGTGATGGAATTCCAAGCAACAGTAGAGTATTCTAACTTAGATCTAACCAGGGCGTAGTACAGACATAAAAAACAGTCAACTTTTTTAAATGAAGACGTAATAAATTTAATAAGTCCAAGTAATTTTAATGACTGGGAAATTACATGGTCAAAATGATAGTGGGAAAAAGTTTGTTATCCAGGAGGACACCAAGATCATTAATACAAAGGGTGCGAACACTGTTTTAATTGCCCAATTTATAAGTAAAAAAGAAAGGATTAGTTTTCCTAGTAAAAATTATAGATTTGGTTTTAGATTTATTAATAGACATTCCATTTTCAAAAGACCATTTTAGAATACCATTTACATCATTTTTTAGCTCTTTACAATCAGCAATTGATTTGATAATTTTAAATAATTTAAATCATCAGCAAAGAGTAAATAGCTAAACGAGTTCAAATATTTACCAATATCATAAATAAACACATTAAAGAGAAGAGGACCTAAATTAGAACCCTGTGGTGTGCCACAAGGGACTAAAAATCTATTTGAGGTGTGTGAATCAATTTTATTAGTGAATGATCTTTCATGCAAATAACTGCTGAACCATTTTATATATGAATGGGAAAGTCCAAAACTACCAAGCTTAGAGAGAATAATACTATGCTGACATAAGTCAAATGCCTTACTTTGGTCAAAATAAATAGCATCATCCTGACCTTGGGTATAGACTTGAGGAGCAACATGCCCAAGAAATTCTACTAAATTAGTGACAGTAGATTTATTTTTTATAAAGCCATGTTGATTATCTGAAAATTTATTTTTAAGGTGGTGTAAGGTATGCTCATGTATGATTTTCTCGAATACTTTGGAGAAAGTGTTTAAGAGGGAAATTGGTCTATAATTAAAAGTTTTTGTTTTTGGCCCTTTTTTATAAATAGGTATGACAACAGATTGTTTCCATGTAAGAGTAAAAGTTTCATTTGACAAGCTAAGGTTAAAGATATAGGCTAACAAAGGGCTAAAAATGCTGGCACAGCCTTTAACAATAAAACTTGGAATTCTATCTGTCCCTGCACATCTAGAAGAACTCAATTTTTTTATAGCACTATTAACATCCAAGGGTGTAATGAGGCAAGGATACAAGGGCGTGCTCGTTTCAATAACTGGGCAGGGTAAGGCAGGAAGGGCTGAATTATAAACGGAATGAAAGTAGCTCCCAAACTGATTAGCAATTAATACAGGATCAGCAATAATCCCGCCATTAATTTCTAGGTTAGACGGGGAAACTTTATTCACACGATTGTTTTTAACAAATTTCCAAAATTCCTTGGGTTTGCATTTAATACTATTTTCAACTGAGTTCATCCAATTGGCTCTGTCTATAACCAAAGTAGTTTTAACTAATTTATGAAAGTGAGAAAAATTTGAATAGAATACACCATTATTTATTTGTTTAAACTTTTTGAAAAAAATGTTTTTTTTCCATAATATAGTATTTAAGAGTAGAAGAAAACCAATTAGGATATTTGGATGAATTTAGAATGATAATTTGAGGAATATGCGTTCTGATTTTCATTTTGACTAAATTGGTAAAATTATCTACAGCCAAATTAACATCCGTAGTAGAATAAACCAAAGATCAATCAGCAGTGGTCAGGTCATTTTAAAGATTAAGGTAATCACCACATGCATAGTTAATATATGTGGTGGTGCTGTCATTAATTTTAGTAGCAATAGGTACATCAAGTGAAATCATTAAGAGCGGATGTGCTAAATCAATATTTACTAGTGATTGAAAGCTATGAGTTACTAAGGGGTGGTTGAGATTATCAAAAACAAGGTCAAGTAGGTTAGTGTCACTATCAGCTACATTAAGTTGTTCTAATCCTATTATGTTGATTGAAGCAAGAAGTTGAGTAACTTTAAATTTAATGTAGAAATGCGAAATTTTTAGAGCATGATGATAATTCCAATCCATTTTGGGGCAGTTAAAATCACCTAATAGTATTATTTGATAAAAATAGTTAGCCAAAGCACCTACCTAATAATAATAATAATAATAATAATAATAATAATAATAATAATAATAATAATAATGATAATGGAGTGTCTGGTTTACACTAATCTGTGTCTCAGTTTGCGGACTAGTAGAACTACTAATGTACCGTTGTCCAGGGGACGCCTTAAATTAGCCTACTAATTGCACGTCCTTTTTGTGGTGGCTTTTTCCATGTCCCGATGAGATTAGGGGGTTATGATAGTAAATATGATGGGGTGTAATCAATGAAGAGCTTTACATAGCTTAATCCTAATTAACCAAACCCTAGGGATTATGGGAATTATTCCTCTTTCGAGAAAAATTCCCCAGGACCAGCCAGGAATAGAATCCGGGGTTTCTAGCTCAGCAGCCTCTGATTACTAGGCCTATACAACGAGGCCAATTTTTTTAAATGAATAGCTTGAAGGGGTACGTTGGTTAGACAAATATCCTCATAGGTGTGTTTGAAAGGCGTAAGTTTGGTAAAAATTTATTTAAAAGTTTCTTCCTATCCAACTTTAGTTCTGGCACTTAATAACCAGCGGACCTGGTGGTCTAGGGGTAAGGTGTCAGACTTCTATGCTGGCAGCCGGGGTTCAATCCTCGGTCCCGGCAAAGATTTATCTGATTACCAAACCCTTCCTTCACCGCTGACAAGACATCTTGTGAATGTGAGGAATGCCAGGCCTCCACCGTGGTTCGGATTCCACGTTAAACTGTAAGTCCATCATTTCATCTCACAATCACCCCACCATTACACATTAGCGTAAGTGCGTATAACCCGAACGGGTAGTAAGACGCGGTGCTAATAATAATAATAATAACCAGCGGTAATAAAATATGGTTAAAATCCCGGTCGTGAAGGTTCTAAATGTTCTAATGATACTAAATTAAAATTGTATGAGGGATTCAGTATTAGCTATAGGTTTTCATTAAAATATTCTAAAATCTTATTTTAGTAAGGAGAGTAGACACGCTTTGTTGACCGTATGATCTAACGCACGTCTCTATCAGTAGACTAGAGTCTCAGTTGGGTGTATCGTGGAGGGTTCTCCTAAATGGTTTTTCCTCTCTCTTGCCACATCAATGTGAGTACACTTTATTTAAATGTAACCTTCCTAAAATTTTAGATTAATTAGTACATCAGTGTATGACTCGAATGGGTAGTAAGACGCAGTCCTAACGAAAAAGTAGGGAGATTAAAAATTATAAATTGCATTAGTTATTGATTATGCTTTAGTTTTTTGCTTTGTATTTAAGTATTGACCCCAATCATGTTCGAAAATTGAACTATAAATAAATTGGTTAGTTACAAAATAAATATAATATGAATATAGTCATTGTTTATAGTTAAATTAACGTCCTGACGTAGCCTGATAATTAATTTCAAGGTAATAAACTAAACCTTATTTCATATCTTATAACCTTATTAGCATACTATTGACAAATGTAGGATATACAGGCATTTTAACACGATATATTTGGTTAGGCCCTAAACTTTTCCACACAGGACACATACAGGTATGAAACACCAGTTTATGATGTATTTTTTCTTTACCTCTGGTAAATCCACGCAAACAATTTAAAGAACTAGAGTATAGCATGAATGACTAGTAAAACACGATTACAAAAAATTAAAAGCTTCATTTCAACACCATTGTGTAAAAATAGTAGTTCTTACTTCAAAATATGTGTTATGAAATAATTATATTCTGCAACTATAACTACTATACAGCAAATCACTATTTAGATAAATTATTATGTTTTAACTTAAAACTACACCTCTCCTTGTAGATTCCCCGTATTCTTATGGTAAATATTTAATGATTCCTCGTTAAACTGTAGGTTCTCCATTTCATCACACACTCACCCTACCATTCATTACATAAAAGCGTAAATGCGTATAGCCCGAACGAGTAGTGAGCGTGGTGCTAATAATAATAATATAATATAAATTGACTCAAACCATAGAACTCTATTGTTTCTATTGCTTCAAAACAAAGTATCGGGGAGTATATTCAGGAAAAAATGCTACACAAGTATACTCTGACGCGATCTGCTGGAAAAAGGCTTGTTTTACACATTTTTGACGATTTGAGGAACCCCAAGAGACAGGACGAAAGTACAACTTAGCTCAGTCGTTAGTGTATCTATCTACTAATCTAAGCGTTCCAGGTTCAATTCCTGATATGGTTGAAAAATTTATAATTTCTGAAATGTTTATTGACCCTTTCATATTGATGAGTCAAAGGCCAAGGGATGAGTGTTATGTTTGTTATAAATTTAAGTGAATGTATAAGTCTTGTGTTGATGTAATAAGTCGTTTCAGAAAGTGCACGTTAAGTATCTCAAATAAATGAAAAAAAAAAACCTTTTT
>CABEEJ010001179.1:50774-73120 GCA_901482245.1 Timema douglasi
CCCCCCCCCCGTAAGCATTTTGTCTGTCCACACGAGTCGAATCCGCATGCACGCAAGACCGAGGTAAGAAAATTGGCTGTCACGAACGGCTAAAGTTAGGTATCTTGCTAATAGATGTTGGTATTAAATTTTGAATTCAATAAATCTAAAATGAGCAGGCCAACCGTTACAAATAATCCCGTCATGTTGTAATCTTACAAATAGGCCCTAAAACACTTCAAAGTTTCTCATAGTGTTTAAGAGTTTCAAAAATAGTAATAATATCTCTTTTTACCCACCCTGCTCCCCACACACTGTATTTATTTTTAACGGTAATGCATTCGACGAACCTGTCTCATGGGACCTATTAAACAAAATATTAAATACACAAAACCCCCTTCGGTGACCACGTGATCTAACGCGCGACTCTCGTATTGAACTGGACTGCCGAAGACGGGGAGATAGGTTTTCGATCCCGGTCGGTTGCACTTTCAATATTTTTTCCTAATTTATTTTTCACTCTCCCTCCACGCAAATGCGGGTGCTCTAAATTAAGCCTTTTTAATCCCGAACCCATTTAGTGTAACTAGTACATAGGCGTCAAACCCCTACGGGTAGTAAGACACGGTGCTAAAAAATACACAAAACACTCTCAATAAAAAGTTGTTTTAAAGTGTGGCTATCTGCATTTATCCCTTTATATAAGGATCTGTTGAAGTCTTTTCATTTTTAAATAATAATTTTTCTATTTATTAATTTTTATTTCTTTAAATACGGTAAAATAGATTCAATAGTCTCAGAAAATGTTTTTTAAAAGTAGAATGCAGGAAAACGCACCACTATGTGACGCCTGGTTAGAGCAGTATTATTTACCTATTTTAGGTGTTATCCGTGAGGTGAGACGGGTTCTTAAACTACTTCAAGTGTGTATACTTTGTAGCGTGCTAAGTCCTTTAGGGTGGATGACGTCACAGTCTCCTAACGTCCCCATTGGTCACCTCGGCATCAACGATTTGCTTGCGGGTGAACTTAGGGAGTGGTTTATTCTGACGCTATCGTCAGCTGGCGGGGCTTGGTGCAAGAAACATCTAAGATTATTTTCAATGATCTGGTCCAAACCCACAAAATAAATACTAAATTAATTTTAGGGATACGAATTATTATATATTGTTAAATCATAACGAAGGTTGGCAAATGCAACCAAGGGCGGATCCAAGGACTGTTGTTGGGGAAGACGGGGGAGAAAGGGTTAGTTTTCATAAGCCTCCTTCAAGTATAAATTTAATAATTTTAAATAATTAAGATTTTAAATTATTATAATTTTATAATAATATTGTTAGTTTATAAAAATAATTTTAATTAATAATTATGATAATAAGACTAAAAAAGAGGACTTGTAAGAAAAATCACAATTTTGAGAAACACATCTCTAATTTTGACTAAAAAAAATTATAAAACAAAATGTCACTATCAAAATAACATTAATAAATAGACCTATGTAGGGCTTACAGCACATGGGTCTAACACATTTTAGTAGATTATAATAACAAATTATGTATTTTAATACAAATCATTAGTTACTAAACTTACTGAAGGGTTTTAGTTTTAAGCCATCCTCCTCCTCCCTTTAACTCGCCATTGACCCACCACTTCATGCACTAAACCTAAAGAAGGCATAGTTTTAGTTTGCGAGTGATGGGGAGGAAGGATGTTCGAATTTTGGTTGGATGTACTGATTATAGTACTTTCTCTCTTCATGCATATTAGGCTATAATTCATAGAGAGTTTACCATTTCTATCCTTACCTCATGATATGTGTAGCTTAGTTTTTAATTAGCAAATTCTGTGAATAGTAGTCAGACGAGGTGAATAAAAATCTTATTAACGATAAGGCTATGACGAGAAGAAAGAAATCGGATTGATTATCGTCTGGAATTATAATAAAAACCTAATCATAGAAAATAAAAAATAATTTGTCTCTCTGGTTGGAACTGGACTCCAGTATTTCGCGTAAGATCCTGCTTTCCATTTTTTTCATCCATAAATTTTTTTTAAAAATAAATGTAGGCCTTTGAACTCCTTAACTTTCTTCCTGAAACCTTACCTTAGAAAACAGTAGACCTACGTTAGGCTTAATCTAATGAGCTAGGAGTTAGGATTCAATTTCCAGTTGAACCTTAAAATTTCTCACTGTCTCATTGAGATTAATTTATGTCTGGAATACACAGTGTTAAGTTTGTTTTAACGTTAATTTTGTTAATAAATCGTATGATGAAATTATCAATATAGTTCAGAGCGTGTATGGTTTTTTTTAAGAAATATTATTGTACCTATTTTAATTGACTTCATAACTCATGATAAATTAGGTTTTTCATGTAATAAATTATTTTCCACGTAATGTTTCTTATTTTATCTTGATTTAATTGATCAAGGAAGTTATACCAATCAATTTAAGTAATTGTAACATCCAAGTACCTTCCTTATATTATAAAATATATTAATTAAGCTAGACAATAATCACATTAATAGACCTAGCCATAGCAAAATATAATGCAATAGAAAACGATTATTTTCATAAATACATTTTTAAAGTTCTTTAGTTAATAGCAAGAAAGCTTGTAAGGTGTCAGACCTCTGTGCTGGGTGTCCGGGGTTCAATCCTCGCTCCCAGCACAGATTTATCTGATTGCCAAAACCTTCCTTCACTTCTGACAAGACGTGTATTAATCACAACTCGTGAATGTGGGAAATGCAAGGCTTCCAACATGGTTCGGATTCCACGTTAAATTGTAGGTCCTCCATTTCATCTCATAATCACCCTACCATTACACATTAACGTAAGTGTGTATAACCCGAACGGGTAGTAAGACGCGGTGCTAATAACAACAACAACAGCAAGAAAGCTACAGTTTTTAAAAATGAAGACACGTATGGATTGCAAAAATATTTTCTGCCAGTATTAAATAATTTAGGAAGCTGACTTTTATTTTAGCATCACGTCTTACTACCCGTTTGGATAATACACTTATGTACTAATTACGCTAATGGTCTTAGATATTAGGAAGGCTATATTTAGAGGAAGTGTAGCTTCAGTTACATCGAGGGAGAGTGCAAAAAAAATCATTTTAGAAAACTACTCTCAGTACACCCGACCGAGATTCGAACCTCAAACTTCCCATCATCAGCAGTTTAGTCTACTGCAATGGGAGCGCCTTAGACCATTCGGGCAACCGAAGTGAGTTTGATATTTTTATCCGCACGAAATTTAGTTCTATTGCAGATTGTTATTAGGCTAGATAGGGTTCATTCCCAAGCAATTATGTTGGGTGATATTTTTTCCCCCTTAGATTTTTCCCCCTTTTTCGATGCGAATGCTGTTACGTTGACTTACAGTTTAACCTTATTCTAACCCTTCTTACGGTTTGATAGATTGGCATTGATAGGCAAATATTATAAGTAAAATACCTAATACAAATATCGTATGACTTAGAAAGGGTATTTAACTTACACGTTTTGAAAAGATTTAAAAACCAAAATAACCTTAGAACATACATGACTGTGAATGTGCAAGTCCCAATTTAAAAAAATAATACATTTTTCGACCAACTAAGCGTATTTTTAACATAATAAGCAAAGGCGATACCAAATGAAATAAGTTCTCGTACAGTGAACAATGAGTAAAAAGGGTTTAAGGTGGTTCAAATTTATAAATAAACCTTATTTGGTAGAAATTATACAAGCTACAATTAAATTATAGCCTAAAATTTTAATTTTACATATAACGAGTAATGCTAATTTAGAAGATCTGTATTTTAATATGTACTCTAAAAATATCTCACTAGTTGTTTATAATATCTACTCTATTTAATCATTTTGAAAACGCTGTAGCTCTATTTTTTATTTTAGATATCTCAAGATATAAAATAATGTCACCATCCATTTTTCTAAACTCTAAAACTACTTCTCCCCTTTCCAAATAACATTCCTGGAAAAGGCCATACTGTAAGCTATATAATTGTTATTAAAATTTTTAAAAATATGTAAATTAATGCTTTTATACACTTATTTCGTTGTTGTTATTATGAATTTAAAGCATTGTTACTGTACAAATTTTACTGAGAATTAGCTAATCTCCCATACTTCATACTAGATGTGATTTATAATAAGAACATGCTTTCATCCCCAGATTATCTTAAACTAAAGAATTTATAGAAATATTAAACCTTTCCATTGTTAGGCTTTTCATAGCTTTGGTACTAGAGCTTTTAACGCAATAAAAATTAGAATTCTAAAGCCGCCATTTTTTATCAAATGGTTGTAATAGCTAATCTATATACAGGAAACTATTCAATATGATCCAATGAATATCTGATAATAAAATGCAGTGCAAAGGCCAAAAGGCAGTATTTTGTAACCACCATATCGAAACAAAATGTTGGACGAAAATTTTTTCTATCCTATATGCCAACCGGACTTCTGAGTTATATCCATGCGAGGTTTCAGCATGATCGCTAGTGTTTTTTGCAGGAAATAGTAAAAGACAGAAACTAACTCATTTTCATATACTAGTAGGACTACACAGCCCAAGTTAATGTAACTTATTACTCAATGATTTAAGACTTTCTAATAGTACCTTTTTTTACTATGCACTTTAGAAGAAAAAAAAGGTTACTTTTAAAAGAAAGGAGAAAATTCAGTAAGTAAGAAAAGCTTTGCCGACTTTTAGCTGGAAGGAATATTAAAAACTCATAAATATAAAATGTCTGTCTAATTCTAAATGGTCAGTAGGATGATAAAACTCTATCTCATTTTTGGACAACCCTGTCATACCCAAAACGGGCCCTGCTGACATTTCAATAATACAAATAAGTTTGGAATCGCTTCACAAATTAACTACTTGTGGGAAATAGTTATATAAAATTAGTGGTGGAACATTTACCAAGCAGCTGGATGATGAAGGAGCAAAACTAATGGCACTTCTAAAAACCACAGTTTGTGCCATTAGTAAATTTAAATGACAATGACGCAGGATATCACTTTGAGCTTTCTGAAGAGGAATAAGTTGAAAATGTAGTTATTTTGTATTGTGTTGAGTAGTGGTGTTTTATTTCATTAAAAAAATTAAAATAAGACTATTGTTTATATAAATAGCAAATTATTTACTAACTTTATAGCAACCAGAAGAGTGTCTTGTCAACTCTGCTCATTCAACTATTCTTGATAACCCTTTAGTGGTGGTTTGCAGCAAATCTTCTTTCATGGAAAAAAAGCCAAAATTAACCGTTAAATTCAAATGTTTAAAAAGACTTGCCAATCAATAAATCTTGAATGATGTCGCCTCCTATGAACAAGACCTCATAAAATGTATTTCAAAAATGAGTTTTCCTTCGTTTGGCAAAAGTAATTCAGAAGGTTTTGCTGATAATATCTTAGGTGTTCTATTTAAAGAAAGAAAATTCAGATTATTTAAGAAAAAAGATAGGTTATGGAAATGAAAATTCTTCAGACAACACTACTGTAGATGTTCAAGAAACAGCTTAAAATTAAAAAAAGCTATGCTAGAAATTAAATTAATATAGCTAAACAATACAACTTGAAGAATCAAAGCTGTTAATTTAAACTTTAAGTTAGGCTACTTTTATTAGGTCTATATATATTGTAGACCTAATGTTTTCATAAAAATAGAATAAAATTTATTGAATAGCATAGTAACCATTCATTTACTAAGTATACCCTAATTTTAATAAGAATCCCGTTATTTGACAGCAATAAAAGCTACTAGATCTACTTTCATGGATGCATACGTCAAATCATGTTAGTTGAAGCTGTCTATTTTGATTGATATTATAAATATCAATATAACAAGTAAAATACTATAGTAAAAAGCTATCAATGTTGACAGAACGAAAATATGTTTGTATTTTCTAAAACGTGCTTCCAATAAAAATCGGGGTATAGATATTGTAATAGTGATCGATTCTTGCCTTTCTACCTTTTCCAAGAAAGTTGAATTTATAAGAATTGTTCTGGTCACAGTAACATCTCTCCCCTCTTTCAATTTTAATGATTTAATGGTACTTTAAATGGAGGATAAACTCTTGCAGGTATATTATATCAATATTTTATTTGTCATTGCCGTAGAGCCCCGTAAAAATGGTGAGATGCGATAAAACGAAAAATGCCATACAAAAATGGAGTCAAATATTTATTCCTTTTATAGTGTTTGGATATAATTTACAATGTTTTTGAAAAGCGAAATAAAATGAGACTGTCTTGTTACATTAAATCCTTCTATAAAACGAAATATCACTGCTTTTACAATTTTTTTTTTTAAATAAACATGGAATTAAGAAGAAATTAAGCAGAAATTTTGACCATGCTGAAATTTTATGAGTATTGTAGTGTAAGATAAATATGTAGACAAACTTGACAAAGAATTTTAAAGCAAATATATAAAGTTTCAATACTAAATTTTAATTTTGTATGCATTGTATTGATATGTAAATAATACTTAAATACCTAAGATAACATGCAATTTTGAATAAACACGAAATAACACTGAAATGTGAGCTTTAAAAAAACGAAATTTATCTAAAAATAAAACCATTTTTACGAGGATCTAGTCGTTGGTCTTCTATTGCTAATCATCTCCTCTTTCAAGTAAAATTAACTTTAAGCCCCTTGTGAGGCAAAGAAATAGTTTCTTAAAACCACCAAAAGGTGTATCAATCGGATTCCTTGTATTAATATGCGGTTGATATAATACACGCTTAAACCGTTCCGCCTTCACATTAGAACGCGACTTCTTGGTTCTTCCTATCGTTTTAAAAAGGATACCTATTCTAGTCCCAATGAACCCAGATCCTACTACGTGTCTGTATAGTGTATTAAATTTTGAACGGAACTAGATGCTACTCCACTTCTGTATAATGTATTGTACTTTGTATTACACTGGGTTTTCCAAGAATTTGCTTCAAGACATAGACGGGAATTCCTATAGAAAGACAATGAATTCAACACAAATATTTTACAGATGTTTATCTTTCACTTCTCCTATATTGTGGACTGTGGGGATTACTTTTGGAAAGGGCATTTGCTGTTTCTGTTCGTAGGTTGAAGATTTTAACCAGTTTCACATTGTCTTTCATAGTGCAAATACCGTGAGTACAATACCTATTTGAAGTTTTGAACTGTGCCACAAATGAATCAGCTAAAAAAAAAAAAAACTCATTTCATAAGTACATATTTTTTTTAGAAATTATTTTTTGCTCTAAAATTATATTTTATACACTCAAATTATCTACAATATTTCCTTGCCGCATAAGTTTTATAACTAAACATTTTTTCTTCAAAATATTTTTTGCATTAAATGAAATGAAAATGACAAACGGTGCCCTTTGGCGGTGGCCAAATCTGTATAAATGCTAAGCGTAGTTAATAAAAACTGAATCAAGTTAGAATTTACATGCATATTAAAATTTAAATATAGACCTATGTGATGTTTGAAATATGCAAATATATAAAAGATTCAAGATACTGTCAATATTTGTTTGTTTTTTAAAACACTGTCCTGGTGTCTATAATAATACTTAAATAAATTAAAATTTCAAGTGATAGAAAGAGCTTTACATTAAAGAGTAGAATATCTTGTCGTTTTTGCCAATTTAATGAACAGTGTTTTTACAAATATATGACATTGAAACACAGTTTTTAACATGGATTAAATAATGATAATAATTCTTAATATTCTCATAATTTCTAATAACAATGTAAAACAAAGAATTTTATTAATTTTATGCTACCATATTTTTCCTCTTCTGTAGCAACAATTTTTAGGATGAAGATCCCTTTTTACTTCAGAAGAAGTGACTGAGGAATCTTAGTCTATTATTTTTATAAGAATGAAAGCGATGTGAAAGAACAATGCTAAAGTATGAAAAAAAAAGGTTCATAATAAAAAAATTACTACGAATATTAAATGTATGCTAATATTTGTTGTAAATAAAATAAAAAACTTGAGGTGTAGAAATATTCAGAAAATATGTAAAATACTTAACATATGCGAATTATGCAGAAACAACTGTTCTACATAAGGATTTTTTTAATGAAATGTGCAGAAGAATAGGTTTGGAATGGTGTCAATTGCTCATTCCAAAAATGTATACAAATCCTAACATTACTAACCAAACACACTGGCTTACAAAATGCATACAAATCCCAACATTCCTAACCAAACACATCGGTTTACAAAAAAAGCTATTAATAAAATACGTGTCATTCAAAACGGAGATATATACCAACCTACATAACTCAATATTGGATGTTGTTTTACCGTGGCAGTTTATTTTTCGTTTCAATTTAAATCAATATTAATTAATTGTAATTATCAATGAATTAGATTAGTATATTAGGTAAACTGCAATGTGATATTCATTTTAATGAAATTCAATTGAAATTGCATGGTTTAGCATAAAATTTAGTAGTTTCTTGCTTTAAAATACATTAAGGTGTTGTTACCGTTCCGGTTGTTAAAATTTCCCAATTTGAGCACTGCCTATAACTATTTGGAATGTGCCAGTGGCAAATCTCAATGTCAATAACAATTGGTTCGTTGGTGAAACCAGCACATTCCTTAATTTGAAATGATCCAGATAATTTCCAAGCAATTCTATCGAATAAACAAAACATACATTTAATTAATCCAAACCTCTTCTCAAAATATATATCATTATATTTAAAGAAAACTTCATATTTTCCCCGTAACTTATTTGTCTTGGAACGTAAACATTTTCTACAACCTAATTATATAATTTAAAAACTTCTTCATCTGAAGATTTCATACTTTTAAAAATATATTCTTAAAAAAAATTAAATTCACACTAAAACTAAATTTAGCTATATATTAATATATTTTTTTAATTGATAAAAGTAGAAATCACTTGAAAAAGCAAAGGTAAGCAATAAAACTTTTTAAGTTGTGAAAAAAAATTATGAAGATAATATATTGAGTTTACTTATCATGGTTAAATAAAGGATTGTGATAAAATAAATTTGATTAAAAATTAAAATATAATACTAGACATTATAATATATAATAATATAATATTATAATGTCGAATTAATACACCTCAATTAATAAACTCAGCAAGCTTATTTAGCTATTTATGCAAGATTAAATTGCCTTAAAAATTAAATTAATAAAGGATTGTGATAAAATAAATTTGATTAAAAATTAAAATATAATACTAGGCATTATAATATATAATAATATAATATTATAATGTCTAGTATTATATTTTAATTTTTAATCAAATTTATTTTATCACAATCCTTTATTTAAACATATACTTTTATGATAAGTAAACTCAATATATTATCTTCATAATTTTTTTCACAACTTAAAAATTTGTATTTGCTTACCTTTGCTTTTTCAAGTGATTTCTATTTTTATCAATTAAAATATATTTTGTTCCTTACTACAACTAATCATGTTTTTTATGACTATATAGGCCTATTAATAATTTAATATGACCTAATACTAAATAGATTTTATTCTCACTAGAATACAAGTTATATAAGTACAAATGATATTAATAAAGAACATATCAGCTACAGGTTGATCGGAGAGTCAAACAGTAAATGGGCAAGAACTGACTGGTTAGCTTGACCGGAGTTTTTATCGACAATCACGTCCTAATTGTTAATAATGCAACGGAAAATGAGGTTTGAGACGCTGATTGGAGATCAACTTACATCGGATCTCTGATCAAACCACTGATTATTATTTGTGCAGCCGGCTCTGAATATTTATTTTTATATATATTTAAACAAAAGCTAAACCTATGTAAATAAAGCCTGAAGTAATTTTTTTGTACCACTTCTTATCTGATCGGTTTATAAGCTTTCGTACTAATTACGCTAATGGTTAATAGCTTTAGGGATAAGAAGGCAACATTTATAATAAGTTTACCCGCATTTTTGTGGAGGGAGGGTGGAAAAACATGTATGAAAAACAACCCTCAGTACCCTTGACCGAGGTTCGAACCTCGATCTCCTCATCGCCGAGTGTCTAGTCTAATACGAGAATATCGTGTTATAATGAAGTAATTGTGAAGAAGGTAGTTTGAGTAAACTCACTCTAAAAAACGTGGAGATAAATCGTCAAGGAAAACTTATCAGTAGTACACACCACTCAGACTCGAACCTTGGCCTCCCCGTCACCCTCAAATATGACCTGAATAGACTGACGCTTAAGTTCACGTGACCCATGGCAAATATATTAAAAAATAAAAATAAAATAGTAAATAAATACATTTGTTACCTTTTAAAGTCAAATGGAGTTTAAAAAATTTGAAACTGTTGATGTATGTCGTTTTAATCCCCAGTCAAATTCGGTACGTAGCTCCGCCCATTTCATCCCTCCCCTCCTACCAAACGCTGAAGTCGGAAGATGAACTTTTAGTCGCAAGCGCACCACATGGCAAGGTGGTCCCGCCAACAAGAATTTAAGCAAACTTAGATTTTTAGGTGGATTGTTTAGTTATTATTTAATTTAAATCAAATTTACAGATGAAAATTTTGGATTTTTTTTTCCTAGTTTTATTCAGTCAAAATGGACAGTTTCATATTAATACAAGCTAATGCTTCTGGATTATGTTTTTACAGTTTAAAATCGAATGTTTTTTTTTATTTAAGAAAACATAAGCAGACGAGTGAAATCAATTAACTATAAAAATCATGTCCACTCTCAAGCTTTGTGAGATTTATTGAATCAGGAAACAGGACATATTAAAAATAAAAATAAATTTTACGTCTAAAGAATATCTACTTCAAGATGTTTGGAAATTATAAACTTGTAATACTTCTAAAGAAACGAACGAACAGAAACTATACGCATCCTCTAGAAATAAATTAATACGATAACAATCGCCTTTGTTATAATATCTACGAGCGAAAATATTTTGAATGGTGAGTTAAAGAATTGTTTCAAATAAATAATCACCTATAATGAACCATTGCTAAGTGAATTTAGTACATTGTAGTTTAATTAACTATTACTTTTTAGGCACAAAGAAAAATTAAATACTTAATGAAACGTTCTCAAAATTATGGTTTTATTTAATAATATTAAACATAGATGCTTACACTTAAATTAATTTCAAGGACAATCAAGTTTGTTTCACATTGATGTTATAAGTATGAAATATCATTGTTATTAACAAAAAATCGTTCGTTAAAGGACATAATAAAGACTTCAAACAAAGAAGACCGATCTAAGCCTACGTGATATTTCAAAACAATGGATTTCAATTCCATCGTCAGAATACGAAGAAGAGGCGGACAAGGAAACACACATTTTCCAATCAAAAAATATTTTGTTATGTAGTTTTAAAAAGTTCTAAGTATTTGTACCATATAGACATTGTGGAGTGATAGATTATGGAGCACATGGTTCGAATCCCTTGCAGTAGTTCTTTGACTTCCGTGACGCCGTTCTCCATAACCGATATCCTGATGACCAGGGGCAAAGAATCTATCCACACTGCGCATGCGCTAGGACAGGAGGAGGCGCTAGATATGACCCGCAAGAGCGGCATCAAAATTAACGGTGAGTTTTTATGTTCGCTGATAAACTATGTAAGGATTTTGGTACAAAGAAATTTTTTGAAAATACAAAAATAGTTTTGCCGTGAACAATAATAACAATTAACTATATTATTACTACCTGCTTTGGTGGCTGTATGGTCTAAGACATCACACTTGTAATAGACTGGGCTGCTGCTGACGGGGATATTGGGGCTCGAATCCCAGTCGGTGTACTGAGGGTTGATTTTTGTAAATGGTTTTCCACTCTTCCAACACCCTGATGTGGGTAAAATTCCCCTAAATCTAACCTTCCTCATCCCCAACACACTCGCGTAACTAGGCCATAATTTGTATAACCTGAATGAGTAATAATACGCAGTGCTAAAAAAATATTATTGCTATTTTGTAGGTTTTGATAATATCTAGGCATATCTATCAAAAGTGACAGCCCCAGATCACATGACTTGATATATGTATACGTGAAAGTTGATCAAATAACTTTTATAGCTGTTGACTAAAACCCTCCTTATGAAAAATGGACTGTACACAAGTAAGCACCAGTTAGGTGTGCGTTAGCTTACTCGGCTCTGACAGGAGATATCCACACAGGTGGATATGGGGTCTAAGGCGTCATTCTAGTAATATATTGGCCTACCTTTGATGAGAACACCAATGTTCAAATCATCTCGGCTGGGTAGTCGCTTAAATGCGATTTTTCAATGTTATTTTACCATCCTATCTCCGTTATAATGCGGGTACCCTTATTTTATTTTTTTATTCAAACCTAGCTCTTTGACTAAGCATTAGTGTTTAAGGTAGCACCCAATTTGATGGCGTAGTTGATCAACGCACTAATTTCGTGTTGAGATAGACTGCCGAGGACGGGGAAACTGAGGTTCGAATCTCGCTCGGGTGAACTTGAGGGGTTTTCCCTGAATGGCTTTATACTCTCCCTCAACGTAAATGCTGGTTCACTTCCTCTATATTCATTCTTACCAATTTCTGACCCATTATTGTAATTAGTTCTTAAAAGTATAACCCAAACGGATAGTAGGACGTGATGCTAAGTATTATTAAAGAGAGCTTTAATAAAACTGACCAGGGATGTGGGTGTTCATTCCATCCAGGGGTGAGAAGGGTAGTTTTTTGAAAAGGAATCTTACATGCATTAGCATAGAAATAGGTCGAGAAGGCAGCTGTGCTAAATAGCGCAAGGTAAATCACCCCTAGTGAACTTGTCTAAGATTAGACCCTCAAGCTACCAGTCACCTGTTACGTAGTTCATTGGGAGCCTTGCTATTTAAACCATGTGACCATCAAGCGAGGAGCTCATAGTGAGGATTCTCTCCCCTCCCCCTCCGTTTAATATCATTATAACTTACCCTATTCTCTATACTTGTTTGAATCGTAAAGAATAATTCGCTAAGAACGACAAATCATATTATAATATGCAATAAAATACAAATTATAAAATAACTAACCATCTGACCCGTTCGTCATACGGGTAAGTGGATAAGCTGCATCAAAACTCCATCAAATTAGGACGTTCAACATATTGCAACAAATATTTTTAAAGTTAATCCTTGTATAATCCTGAACTACGAAAATACCAAGGCAATTTGCAATCAATAAGTTAAAATAAATTAAATCTTTATAAAATGTTTTTCACTAAAACCCAAAATTATCACACAATCAAAAGCAAAGCCACTCCTCCCCCACTCCGTCCATGTTTCATACATTTATTGGATCCCTAGTGTTAGATTCCACACTTACCGATTTCTATATTATCTTAGGTGATCCTTTTACTAATTTGCTAAATTTAAATTCTCCCATAATGGTAGATTATCTTATTGCTTTGAAGAGATTTCAAGCTACACTACTCCACCCCAACCCTTTTTGGTTTTCAATTTCTAGTTTTGAAATTTTAAGACTTATTTACTTATCTAATATAATCTTTTACGTGCCTGAAAAATTTTAGTTTTCAACCACACCGAAAACAGTTGTTCCAATTTTGAGTGCTTACACTTCTCAGTTTTCAATTTTAAATTACATATATTCGGACATCATACTGCTATCTGGTAGACCTTGGGTATATTTACTTATATGACAATTAAGTTTGTTCCACGTAGAATCGTTCTTAAATAAATTGTGAGCCCTCAAGTCTTATAACCAATTTTGAAATTTCACATATTCAATATTTTTTATTATTTAGGGCGCTTGATTTAACTGCTTGAAAGTATTTAAATTTTCTAGCTCACTTAAAATACTTTTTCTAGTAGTTGCTTAAATTCCTAACTCTACTTCAACACAGATCTTGATTTTAATTTTTTTTTAATTCATTATTTTCTAGCTAACTGCAAATTTCTATTTTCACCATTTCTAAAGATAGTGTTTTCCATTATGTTTTGGAATTTCTTCTAATTTCCCATTTCACCAGCATTCCTCCCATTTTTATTTTTGAATTTCAAAAATGTTTCAACCATTTTCAATTTTTTTATGACATTAATATGGGGTTGATAAATTTAGTTTTGTAAATTTACAACCCTGACCATTTCCAATAAACCAATTTAAATGTTAAATATTCTAATTCTTCCGGTTATTTTGATTCTTTACTTTGCATTTAACAAAAATTTCAATCATATTACACCGCAGAGTATTTTATATTTTTGGAAATATTGCTGTAAATACTTTTCCATTTTCTGAACTTTTGTTTTAAATATAATAATTTTCGAACCTTCATTGCAATTTGGGGTGGTCCTTACGTTTGATTAATAATAATAATAATAATAATAATAATAATAATACTTAGTATTACCTCTTACTAACCGTTTGGGTTACACGCTTAAGTACTAATTACGATAGTGGGTTAGGAGTTTGTAAGGGTTGAAGATCGATGAAGTGAACCCACATTTGCGTGGAGGAAGAGTGGAGAACAATTTAGGAAAACCACCCCCAGTTCACCCAAGCGAGATCAGAACCTTGATCTCCCCATCCTCGGCAGTCTAGCTCAACACGAAGCTAGTGCATTAGCTAACCACTCCACCAAGGTAGGTTCCTGTTTAGAGAGTTTCAATCTTATGACATATTAAGAAGTAGTTTATTATTTTAGTTTTGGAAAATTCAAGTCTTCCCCTTTTCTTTCTATAATATTGGCAAATTTAAATTTCCCCCTCCCTCAAGTTTTTCTCATACGATCCTTCTGTTAATCTTATTTCCCCACGTCCCATTTAAATTTTTGAGAAATTTTTGGGTATATTGAGTGGGCCCTTTACATTCCTTCCGAATTTAAGTTTTATACAACACTGAGAAAAAGTTGTTTTTATTAATTTTAAACATTTTAAACTCCATAACCCCCGAACCCACCCACTCCCCCCAAACCTTCCACTATATGGCCAGCTACCACCTAGAAATTTCAAATGTTAAGACTTATATAGCTATCTGGAGGTGTCCTTCTACCTGGCTGCCAAATCACATTTCCTACAATACTTAAAAGCTATTTTTATGATCATGGCCCTCTTCTATTTTGAGGAGTATCATAAAAAAAATTAGGATTTTTAGACATTTGTGACTATTTGGAGGGCCCCCTCTCCCTCCAATTCTTGGGGCCCCATGTAGATATTTTCAATTTTTCTATTTTTCTGGTTAAATGGGAAATCTTACTACCTTCTTCCAGGCAAAACTTCAAGTTTCTAAGATCAGTATTCGGGGAAATACGTTGATGAGTGAGTCAGTAAGCCCCACACCTTTTTGCCCCTTTCCACCCTTTTAAGGGTAGAAATTTGAAAATATATCAAACTGTTTAACCCAAGTCTAGAAATAAACCTTCAATTTAAATTTCAGGCTCTATGTACGTTGGCTAAAAACATACATTCGTTAACTTACAACTTTCATCCCTCCATTATCCCCCATAGAGGTCAAATTTCAAAATTTAAGAATTATTTGTTTATCTGAAGCAGTCCTTCTATCTGCCTGCAAAATTTAGACTCTCCACAATAGAAAGTAGCTATTTTAATGTTTAACCCCCTCCTCCCCCTTTCTTCCCCATGTATCCTGGAGTCCCATCTAAAAATTTAAGGTTTTCAGACATTTATGATTATTTGGAGTTACCCCTTTTACGTTCCTGCCAAATTTTTATTTTCTACTTCATCTAAAAACTTTGTTTTCCAACTATAGCCCCCCTTGGTCCATTTTGAAATTTGAAATTTTTATATCCTTATAGTTATATAGGCCAATCCCTTTACCTTCCTACCAAATTTCAGCTTTTCACCTCATCTGGAAGTGGGTACAGACAGTTCTACTTTAAGCTTTATACGCAGGGTGTATTTTAATTGGTGTCAAATATTCAAGAGGCGTATTCCCATCGACTAAATATTAAGGAAAGTTCATATACACATGGCTCTATAAATTTTTAGTTTCTATGGTAGGAGGAATTTTACTGTTCAATTAATAATCAATCCAGTGGAAGAAGTAATACAATTAAACAAGACAAAGATTCACAGAAACAAACAAAAACACAAGGAGACAGAACATTTTGTTACAAAAAAATGTATCAAAATATTGTCCTCTGCATTCTTTGAGCGTGCACTACATGCTTTTTTTGTATTCTTTTGAGTACACCTGATGTGTTACGTAGTTTATAACATCCATTTACGAAACGCTCTCTTAAAACGTCAACATCAGGCACAGGAGTTGCATCAACAATGGACTTTAAATTTCCCCAGAGATAAAAACTCATTATATTTAAATATAATAATCAATCTGGTTATTAAATGGATCCCCTACAAATAATCCATTATTAAGGAAAACCTTTAACTTACTCTAAAACTAAACGTTTCTAAACCCATGTTTATATTAATTTTTCTTAGGTTTGGTCAATGGAAATACGCCCTTAGAATATTTTACACAAATTTACATACACCCTGCACAGAGAAAGATATCAACGTTTATATAAAGAAACAAATGTTTTTGTCGCCCAACATTTTAGCACACTCAGTAGGTTAAGTCCTTCTGTTTGTCAACTAAGCTTAAGATTCTGGAATGAATTACTGTACGGACACAAAAAGTGATTATTTTTTAAAATATGACCTTCTTTTTTCAAAATGACGAATTGGTAGCTGTGGGACTAGATGTGTATTGTAACAAATACAAATAAAGTTAATATTTTCTACTCAAATGTTGATAAACGGTCTCATAAACTGTATGTTTTTACGCTATAGTTTTGATTCATATTTGTACTAATTGTTTATATTTTTGTGACAGTTTAAAATACGCAAAAACTTGAAATAGGCTATACGTATAAATAGGGACATTGTGTTAAACTTTGATCAGCAAATATATTATTAAAATATTTTTAAAATTAAGAAAGCCCATTGTTCAGTTTAAGTTAGTCACAGAACATCAACATGCTATAATCAATAATTTCAGAAAAAATATTTGTTTAGGACTACAGATTTTGGAGAGACTTAATTTTTTTCGATGTTGTTAATACTCAGTTTATGTAGAGCAAAAGAGAGTACGAATCTCAAAAGTAGGAAAAAACTTATCCTAAAGGAATTAGTTTTACTTCACCAAATAGCGTTTAAGTTAATTTACATTAATATTCTTCTAAATTTAAAACTAAATAAAATGCATAGGGCTTATTCTATTTTCAAATATTATATTATAATTCCTGTCATTTATCATTCCACATTAATGAAATAAGTGTGCAAAATTTTGTTAGAATAACATGAAATCGTTTGAATTTTATTTTTCAAAATTACGGATAGCCTTAATTAGTTAAATATGTGAAATAGAAGGAAATGTAAGAGAAAATATTTTGCATTTATTCTTTAGCTAAGTAATATGTTTATATTAAATTGTTTTGAAATGAAATAACATTGGTGATTTTTCGAAATATTTGGTCAAACTATGACAACATTATATTATATTTTTGAACGTTTAAAGAATGTTTACATTTTATTTTTGTTTAATACTTATACATAGGTAATATATGATAATGAAACTGAAGTTATTCTATCATGTAGACCTATACGTTACCGTCCAAACCCAATTCCAGGACAAACTAAGTTGAGCTAAACCTAATTGATACATCCAAGAGTTTCAGAATGTAGTAATTAGCCTAGTCTTAATTAGTTAATCCTGAAATTTAGCCCTAGCCCATAGGATAAATTAGTATAGTCCACAATTATATCAGGTAAAATTGGGTTTAGGCTAGTTTAGTTTAGGTTAGGTTAGGTTAGCTGACAATATTTGCGTGCGAACTGTGAATGATGAAACTGGCCAAAGGTCGGTTCATCTTATGGGTTGAGAAGAACGATAGCTAGAAGCTCATAGAGATAACTTAGTATAACCCATAATTTTACTAGGCCTAACCAGGCTTAGGTTAGGTTAAGTTAACTGACAACATATGCGTGCGAACCGTGAATGATGAAACGTGTTCAAGATCTATGCATCGTATGTTGAGAAGAATGAATACTAGTACTGCCTAAGACATCAGGCTACATTGGTTAATCCTAAAAGAGGTAGGATGTATCAATTCGTCCTAGTCCGAATTAGTTTATCTTGGAATCAGGTTTGGACTGTAACATATATATATATATATATATATATATATAAGAATATATACACAAATACTCGTAGAACATTTTTAAATCGAACGTCAATGAACTCAAAATGGTAGGCCAAAGAAAAAAACTAAACCTAATCTTGAGTAAGCTTTAACTCGAGAAAACTTCCCCCTAATATTATGTGAATCGGTAATATAAACAACCCTACAATATACTGGATCAAATACCCAAGTCACTATATTTATTTACTACTGTTATAGCTGCATTTTAATAACATATTCCTTAAATTTAAAAATGACACCTAGACACAGAAATAAACCCGGGACCTTTGGCCATTTCTTTAACCACTCAGCTATTCAGGAGTCATCCCATTATCAGGGTTATTCTTCACTCATGTTTTAATGCAGAGTCTGTAATGGACGTGCAGAAATCGATAGATACATATGAGTGATCAATTAAGACCGTTAGAGCGTATAGCTAGAACGGGTAGTAAGACACGGAGCTAAAGAAAAAAAAGATCACGCGCTATCAGATAACACAGCCAACTTCGACTAAAGAGGGCTTTATGCTGTCAAATGTACAAATATACAGTGCAATGACAGCTGTACAAACTCACAAATCATGTTGGATTATATAGCTAAGCTATTATATTTATTAATTGCAGTTGAATCCGCATCTAAAAGTCATATTCTTTAAATTTAAAGACTCTACCTTAAAATATGATTGAAATGACTCTGACCACGAAATGACTCCTGAATAGGTCAGCGGTTAAAAGCATTGGCGTACTAAGCCAAAGATAACAGGTTCGTTTCCCATTCCCAGGTGTTATTTTTCAATATAGAGAATTTTCTCTACAACATGTTCTGAAACATTACTAAACAAAGGAACAATAAGATTATTAGGGGTAGAACGTAATTTTTATAAAAAAATTGAGTGAAACTCACCCGTACCAAACCCTGGTCTCACGAGACTGAGTATTGAGTGCTACCCTGTTGTTAAACTATGTAACTTATATCCACATAGGTGGGCACACAGACTAAATGTCTAGCTCATCTATCTGGTTTGTCACTGACCGGTAGGTGGGGATTTAAGTTTAAGCTGAGTTTGCTGAAATTGGTCTTTCTTAAATTGTTTTCCACTCCCCAACACACAAATTTATATACATTTCCTCTACAGTCTATCTCCCTCCTCCCTAAAACATTAGCGTAGCTAAAATTGGACGAGTAGTAAGACGTGTTACAGTGCAATACTAAATCAAAAATAAACTAAAAAACCTTTGGTTTCCCATTTTCTTTGCTCGCGTTCAATCACGTTCATTCTGCGCGTCTGCTTTTGTGAACTGTCCCACCACTAAAACATTTTGAGTGACTTATTTAAATTCTCCACTTGACTTTTGTAAAACAAGAAGATTTAGTGGATTCTCCTGTTTGCCATGGATATACTCTTTCATTTACAGCTTCTACTGTAAACACATTTTATAAATTGAGTTCATAGAAGAAAAAAAAGGATGTTTTTGGGTCGTTTTAACTACGGCCAAGTTATTTGACAGGACAGGTTAAACATCCTTTCACCTACGTTAAGAACCGAAGTATATTTCAAATCTTTCCAAGAGGGTAAAATAGGGCCATTGTTTCTTCGGTACTCAGTAGACCACTTTGATGGTTCATGTCTTGTGACTTGGACAAAGAGCGTCTTGTATTGGTGGGATAAACATCGCGTGACCTGAAGGATCTGAATGCTAAACCAATGAAACTACTCATACGTTTATTCTTACTACTTTCTTCTTCACTCTTTCGTTGTTTACAAGACTAAAAAAAAAACTCTTCATCCACCCACTCGCGAAGATAAATAATTCAGGTGTGAAACATATTATCCTGCTTAATGGCCATGGATGAATACACTGTTTCGTGTTAAGAAAATCCTTTGTTATTTTTTTTTTATCAGCAGAATTGTTGTTACATTCTGAATGTTACAGGATGTAAATCAACGTCTCAATAATTTTTCCAGGTCATGGCAAACAAAATACGACCATAAATAACGGTTTGTGATTTTCAATTTAAACGCGTAGCTCTTTCCATCTCTTCTTTGAACCCCGTCTCTCATCGGAACCAGTGGTTCTCAACACATTATCTGAGCTGTGCTGGTATAGGTGACTCATGGGCGGGAAAATAAGATGAACAACCATTTTCATAATTTAGGTGATTTTTTCCTCCCAGGCTTTATAATATTTATTTAATGAGGAATAAACTGATTAAATGCTTCATTTGAAGCATCGCGCTGTATGTAGAAGAAGTATAAACGTTTAGGAAGATGGAAACAAAAAATACTAGGATATATTTGAAATGTGATGCGGAAAAAAACTTGATATCAGGTGGTCAGAGAGAGTGACAAATGAAGAAGTTCGAAGAAGTGTGGGTGAGAAGAGAGCCATTTTTGATGTAATTATTCTGTGAAAGCAAACTGGATCGGACACATTTTTAGGAAGAACTGTCTTCTACATGATGTCATAAGAGGAAAGGTTGAGGGAAAGAGGAACTTAGGAAGGAGGAGAATTCAAATATTAGATGACTTTAAGGAAAGAAAAAAATTCTGGTCGCTGTAGGAGTAGCAGAGGAAAGATGGTCTAATTTAACTGACAGAAGAGATTGACATGCCGTAAGACAGAACACCTAATACTACTACTACTACTAATAATAATAATATTACACTTTAATTTATGTTTTGAAGATTTTAGAATAAATGTTAGGACACAATTGCACACACTCTATTTAATATTCTATTGCGAGCATAATATGAAACAAAATGTTCAACAATATGAATGATTTTACTAAAAAAAACACTACACAAATTTCCCTCAGAATTGAAACCTAGTTGTATTTTGATGATCATTTAAATCACCTTCAGATTTAAATTTTTAATAAAATTTTGGCAGCCATTTTCATAAAATTTCAAATTAAAAATACCAGCAAACCACAAATTAATTTATTAAAAAATGAAAACACATTATTTTTCGTGTAAGACACTCTCCAGAAACTCATTTTAAATAAAATCGTTAAATCCATTTCCAAAATTATTTCGAGTTTTCAAATATCAGTCTTCAGTAAACTAACACTAATCTTAGAGCTAGAATTATAATAAATGTTGCTGTGACCTGGTGGTCTAGGGGTAAGGTGTCAGACTTCTATGCTGGCGGCCGGGGTTCAATCCTTGGTCCCGGCAAAGATTTGTCTCATTACCAAACCCTTCCTTCACCTCTAACAAGACATCTTGTGAATGTGAGGAATGCCAGGCCACCACCGTGGTTCGGATTCCACGTTAAACTGTAGGTCCTTCATTTCATCTCACAATCACCCTACCATTACACATTAGCGTAAGTGCGTATAACCCGAACGGGTAGTAAGATGCGGTGATAATAATAATAATAATAATATAATAAATGTTTGGCCTAAGCGTATGATCATAAAATAATATTTAAATGTCAAGTTAAAATGAAATCCATAAATCGTAAAACATATAGGCCTAGATAGAGACAATCAGATGAAATCCAAAAAAAACTGTCAAAATAAAAACAAGATGGGGACAATCAAAATTTCAAAAGTATTTATTTTTTCACTCTCGTAACTTCTCGATTATAGTAATTATTGAGATCATCAGTAAAAAAAAAGTTTAACTGTAGATATGAATGGATTTTGATGTTTTATAGCTTACTGAACAAAAAAAGTTGTGCATGTGCTGCCATCTGTATGAATGTGTGTCTGTATCTTGGTCTAAAACCGAAAAAATTTTACCAGTCGGGCTAAGACTTGGTATCTAGGGTTTTCATAAGGTTCCTTGAAGTTATTTTTGGAGTTTTCTATATATATTTAAAAAAAATGATAGTTTACTTAAGGGCAAATATAATGAAATCAAATTTTCTAAAATTCGTATTTGCAAATAAAATTGCTTTGAAGATATTTTACTTAAGAATATCTCCAATTCTGTTCCACAATCTTCAATATACGAAATAACTTAGAATTGCAAAGTTATAGTAGGAGTGATATAAAAAAAACTTGTATGCAAAATACATTTTTTTAAACCAATAACTTCTGGGTTATATATCACTCTATTTTTACTTTATCACTATATTACAGGTAGATAAAGTATTGTGATCGTCAAACATAAACAATCTCAAGATTTTTTATGAATCTCGACGTTTCTTGCCCCCTCCTCTCCCCT
>CABEEJ010001179.1:73207-83803 GCA_901482245.1 Timema douglasi
CCCCCCCCCCCCCCCCCGCCCCTCGAATCCGAAAAAGTTGTTTTTGAATTTCCGTCTGTCTGTCTGTACCTCCAACTAGAGCCTAAACTATTTTACCGATTAGGTTAAAACTTGGTATCTAGGATTTTCATAGAGTTGCCCCGAGTGGTTTTTGGAAAGGAATATCTAACCCTAAAATTAAGGGTAGTTTACTGAAGGGGAAAAAGAGAAAAATTCTATTTTCTCAAAATTGGAATTAACGATTTTTATTAAATTTCATTTCTAAACAGTTATAAGCATTACAAACAAAATTGCTACTCTCAATATTTCGGTAGAATGACTTTAAGTGCTCCGGTCTGATGCGTAATTTCTCATTTTGTATCATATCTCCAAAACTATTTGAGAAATGAAATTACATATAGTTACAAATATGTAGATGTATTTATAATACGAATATTTAACCGAAGCATATTTTTATAAAATCAATAACTTTCAAGCTATACGCAAATATATATATATTTTAACTTTTTGAACACAAAAGGTAAAGTATTGCGACCATTAAAAAAAATCTAACCTGAAATGTTGATGGATTTTGACGTCTCATGATCCTCTGAACCCTCAAAAGTGGTCTTTGCAATGTCGTCTGTTTGTGTTTCTGCTTAAACTTAAAATTAAGAGTAGGTTAATAAAGAGAGAAAAGCGAAAAAAATTAATATTCTCAAAATCGGCTTTAACGATTTTGATTAAATTTCGCATCTGGTTGTTGATTAAGTTTATAAATAAACTAGCTATTTTCATTTTCCCATGAAAATGACTTTCAAGGGTACCTTACAAAAGCTGAAATTTCCGTATCTCTACAACTATTTGAGATACTAAATAACTTATCATTGCAAAATTGTAGGACTATTAGAAATAAAAAACTTTTATATGAAATATATTTTTATAAAACCAGCATTTTCTGAGATATTGGCAAGTATATCAATACAATTTTGTGAGCTTTAGTTGTAAAGTGATAATACTTAAGTCTTAACGCAATAACTATTTAATGCCATAGAGTAAGAAACAAGTAGGTCTCTCTAAAATTGTATGTTCTCTTTCCGTCAACTTCTTCGATGAAAGGTTTGTACAACAATGATCTATATCATCATTTTAGACTCAATAGATAATATCTACCTATTTTACTGGTAAAAATTTAGAAAAATGACAATTCTCATTTTTTCATGAAAATGACTTTGAGGGTACTTTAGGCTAGGTAGATTTTCCAATTTTCATAATTTATCCGTAACTATTTGAGATATTAATTAGCTTATCATCGCAAAGTTGTTGTATTGTTAAGTATAAAAATCTTTTATTTGAAATATATTTTCATAAAATTAATTGTTTCTGAGTTACAAGCAAAAAAAAAAATATATGTATATATATATATTAATTAAGGCCTTTGACAATGAATTTGATTCTCAAGCACTTTGATGGATAACAGTGTTCCTAGCTCTTAATGCCATAGAATAAGTATCTATTATTTCATTTATGATCTTTGATGAAGTGTTTCAACAACAATGTATATAATTATTATTAGGTTTTACAAATCTAACGAGCTTTTATTATTCAAGTTAGAAAATTATATAAATTGTTATGCTCTTTGGTGGTCATAGATTTTATTATTTTCTTAATGATTCTGTAGATGTGTATTTTATTTGATTTATGCTTTTTGGTTAAATATAATGATGCTCTATTTACTTTTACTCATTTAAATAATGTGATTATAAAAAAATTGAGCTCAAAGTTTTTTAAAAATTTTAACGTTACCTACTGAAACCTAAAAGTGTTTTTTGCAATGTCGTCTATCCATCTATTTGTTTGTCTATAACTCAGCTTAGAGCCGAAACTATTTTAAATATAAGGCAAGGAAAGATGTAATACTATCAAAAATAAAAATATTTAATCGGTGATATATTTTTATAAGATTAATGGTTTATTTTATTGGTAAAAATTATTATAAATGAGGAATTTAATAACAATGTGATGACATGAAGATGTGCAACACCTAATACAATGTTGAAAATTTTAACCAGCAGTTGAAGTTTTAAAACAAAGTGTTGTCCCTTGTGGACCCAATATTGATATTTTTTATTGGTCCAAACATATAAATGAGGACATAAATTCTTTAAAAGTAGAATTATAAAATTTTAAACGGGGGCTCAAAAAATGTTTTACATAGTTATGAAGGAATATATTTTGGGGTTTGCTAGTGTATATTATTTCGTCTCACATATATTACTAGTTTTGAATAAATATATACATTTTTAAACAATAGAGCTAGAAAGTCCGTACGCAGCTCCGTACCATTTATTTAGATTTAGATCTGTAATATTTATTGTTATGACCTTTGGTGTACAGAGATGTTACATTTTCCTCAATATATTTATTTAATAGTACCTATTTTTTTATGCTGTATGATGACATGTGATTTTATTTCCCTTTATGTTTCTACAACAATGTGATTGTTGCACATATCTTACGAACTTAATATCATTAGATGTTCTGTCTTACGACGGGCTCATTTCTTTTGTCAGTGAACTTAAACCTCAAATGCAACCTGTCCTCTACCTACTTAATCAGCTACCAGAATTTTCTTCTTTCCTTCAAGTAATTCAATATTTGATTCTTCCAACTACTAAGCTCATCTTTCCCCTCAACCTTTCCTTTTATAAGGTCACGCAGAAGATATTTATTCCTTAGGATGAGTATGATCCAGTTTGCCTTATAACAAAGAATCACAACCGAAATAAATCTTTTCTCACCCACTCTTCTCATTATTTCTTCATTTGTCACCACCCTGTCTGTCCATCTGATCTTCTTAAGTATTCTCCAGCACCCCCTTTCGAAACTCTCTTACGAATTATGTGGAATATTTTAGATAAAGGTGCAAGAAAGTATGTGTGATACATTTTGTAATTTATTTTTAATTGAAAGGTACGTACAGTACATAAAACGTCAAGATCTATCATAGTCACAAGATAAAAACATCACAATTAACATAATTTCCCTTTATAGTAAAGTCAAAAGAAATTCTTGTACTCATATTATTATTTTTTTCGTCGCGTCTTTCTACTCATTCGGGCTGCACGCTTATATTCTAATTTGAATAATGAGTTAAGGTAAGAAAATTTGAATTTATAGTAAGTGTACCCACATTTCGTGGGGAGGTAATGGAAAACCACTTAGAAATAAACTCAGTATACCCGAGTTGTATCAAACCACGATCTCCCAGCCATTGACAGTCTAATATATTGCAAAAGTAGCTTTTTATACAAGGCGGCCAACGAAACAGGCTTCATTTAAGGTTCACTTTACGTTCCTTAATGTAAATAAACTACACACAATAACATGAAACTGCAGGTCTAATGGATAAAGGCTTTCTCCTCACTCTATGTGAAATGATGCCTAATCTCTTCGCTCTCAGTTATGTCGGAAGGTAATGTTTTAAGGTATGAAGGAGCCATTGGCAGCCTCGATGAACCAGCTTTGAATTATTGGTCTTATATTTAAGAGGAGATTGAGCACACAAAAACAAGAGAATTACAACGTTGTTTCCTAATAGTAGCCATGCAGTTCCTTCAGAGATGATATTCAGTGTAGTGTGTGAATAGGATTAACGCAACTTTAGGATATTTATATTTAAGGTATACTTTTTATATATGCATTTCTATATTTTTACCAGTGATCAAATATCGATAAAATTGACATTTTTCTATAGAAAAATGCCAGCTGCATAGCAAAAGAAATATGTAGCGATAAACAAACATCAATACATTATTTTAGAAGGGGTGTTGAAAATATCAACATAAAAATTTCACTCATTCTCGAGAAAATTTAATTTTCCAAACGTATGGTTTTTTCGCTAGACCTATTCGGTAGCTAGCGCCATCTACGGTCTCCGTGATCTATCTGTTCTTGTTGGCGCGTATGGATACTTTGGTCGGCCACCTGACAGAATGACATTATAAATTGAATGAACATGGCCGCCATTCCTTCTAAAGAGTGGCGGCTCTCTTTAGGCGCTGAGGGAGTGTTTTTTTTACACTGATACTTGTGAGGTACTGTTTATTGATCTGCGGTATTGTGATTTGAGAAGAATGGAAAGAAAATGATGTACACGTTTGACTGTTGGTGCAAAAAGAAAGAAATATAAGGGAGGAAACACACTACAAAAATGGATGTTAGCTCAAAGCTATGTAATTTATTTAAGCTCCACGTCTTACTATCCGTTTTGGTTGTACACCAAGGTCATGTAATTATTATTAATAATAATAGTAATAATAGCTAAATCGTTAGTTGTATACTTTTATAGTAAAATTATAAAAAAGGATTCTAACGAAAATCCAAAGAAAATTATTTTATTACATGATATAATTCTTCTGTATAGTTTTTTAGCGCCACTTTTCACTAACCGTTCAGGTTATACACTTATGCACTAATCACTCTAATGGTTTGGGGATTGTGAAGGCTTAATTTAGATGAAATGAACCCTCATTTGCGTGAAGGGAAAGTGGGCAATCATTTAGAGAAAATCATCTTCAGTTAACTCAACCAGGATCGAACCCCGATCTTACCGTCTTCGGCAGTCGTACCAACATGAGATTAGCATGTTAGACCAAGAGGCCACCGAAGTGGGTCCACATTTTATTCAGAGGTTACAAAGATTAATGTATCAGACAAATAGATTTGATTATTTAGGGAGAAATATATATAAAAGACCAAATCCACTCACTGACTGATTGACTGATTGGATGACTGACTGACTCACTCACTCATCACCTTAACTCTCGAAAACCCCTGGTCCAAGAAACTTGAAATTTTGTGTGAAGGTTCCTTTTAGACTGTAGCAAGATATAAAACGAGGTTTTACGAAATTAGACCCCTGAGGGGTGAAAAGTTTTTAAACTAACTTATGCGTCTTTTGAATCAATAAATATAGAGAACTTAAATTTAAAATAAAGTTTCCTACCACGGGTATTATTTACTAATAAGGAAACAAAGTTTTTTTTGCATATAAATTCTGTTTTTGTGAATTTATTAACGGTCAACGCCAAGAAGAGATAGTTCTCAGTAATAGAATGTCACATTCTTGACCTTGCTCTCTCCGAATTTTGGGGCCCCATCCCGCTCCGAAGCCCCCCAACCCACGGCAGGGAATTTACAGACCAAGAAGGATAGTGTAAAAAATGGAAAACCCGTTTGGCCCTCACCTTCCCGAATGAAGGGTCATAAAAATCCTCGGTTTGTGTCATTATGATCAAGGGGCAAACTCCTAGCTTTCTAACTAGATGGATTTTTTTCTGGGGTTGTCCTTGCCCCCTTTAAAATAATATTTTAATGTATGGTAAAGATTAATAGGTTATTTATTCATTGTAAAACCTCATATTGCTTGACTTTATCATCTTAGTTGTCCGGATTAGATCTTTTTTTTTTATAAATAAGTTGGTTTCTGCGTTCCATGTTAAAAATTCTCAACATAAAATCATAACAATTTAATTTATTTGGTAAAATATTTTTAGTTTGGCACCCTTTCGATAGAAAAGTGTTTGTCACCAAAATATATGTTTTGGGGGGCTTATGCCCCACGGGAACAACTACCCTGCTAGAATTGATTCAGTATTTGTTTCTTCCCTGAAAATACTCGTATATCTTGACCGTCATAATATTAGTTTCTTAGATTAGTTTTTTTAAAGGGGATAATGCCCCCCTATCATAACTTATCACCAAGAACTCACAAAAATTAAGTTTCTTCGGTAAAATATTTATTGTTAGATAACCTTTCGATATAAGTGTTTGATGCTAAAATTCAAATTGGTGGGGCTCACGGTCCCTCAGCAACATAGCCCATCCTAAAATTGGTGCAGAAGTTAATTAAATTAAAATTTAATTTAATTATAGCACAGCATTTTACTACCCATTCAGGTTATACGTTTGAGTACTAATTACGCTAATAGGCTAGGAATTGAGAAGGTTGAATTTAGTGGAAGTGAGCTCACATTTGTATGGAAGGAGAGTGTAAAACCATTTAAGAAAAACCAGCCCCAGTTCACCGGATCGAGATTTTAGCCTCAATCTCCCCATCATTTGCAGTCTAGATGAACAAGAAACTAGCGCAATAGCTAAATATGCCACCGAGGTGGGTCATAATTTATTTAATCAAGAAATTCCTTTGGTTTCCTGCTGCATCCGTAGCGCCTGCTGTGTAAGTATCCAACCGCGATATATCGTGAGCGATTCATCTGATCCTTTCTATAATTAGGCTAGCCCTTTTAGAGGATTTTTTAAATTTCACTCCGTAAATACCTCTAAGAGGTGAAAAGGGTGGTTTAAAGAATTAAAGATTAAAGGATTTAAATTAACTGATGTATTTTTTGAACCAATGAACATAAAGCATAGAAATTTTACATTCTGAATCCCTTCTACAATTTGGCTAGAAAATTATTAAAATCTAATCCATAAGTTGGTGACGAGGGGCTGAAATGGGTGGTAAAATTCATGACCTCCAAAATCGATGAAAGTTGATATTTGATACTTTTTTGGGCCACAGGTATCCAATAAAAAGAGATTTCGTGGAATTCTTATTCCAAGAAGGTGAAATAGGTGTTGGAATATTTTTAGGACTATAATCGTATCTTTCAAATCACTTGTGCCGGAAATATGAAACTATGCAGGAAGAATTTTTAAGTAATGGGCCAAAATTTGGGATTTTTTAAATTCTAAAACCTAAGGGTACTAAGCGGTAAAAGGTACGTTTTTGGACCTCTAAGAGGTGAAAAGAGGGGGAGGGGTGGATGGAGGTTGAAACATTTTTATAGGAATAACCTTATCTTCTAATCCACTTGGGCTGGAAGGATGAAACTTGGCAAGGTAGTTCTTTTTAGTTAACAGGAAAAAAAAAGAATTGGGAATATTTGAAATGCCTCCCCTAAGTTAGGTAATAGGAGAGGGAGGTGTTCTTTCCGTATCTTAGCTTGACTTAAAAATATGTTACCTTCAACGGGCGAAAGTAATTTAGGGAATTTTCAAGCAATATTCCCTAATAAACGGGAAGAGGGAAAGGAGTGTTTTCCCCGTATTTTAAAACCGCTTGAAATACATACATAAAATTTTGCAGGGAGGTGTTTTATACGTAAAGGACCAGAGTACTTTTAGAATTTTTCGAGTCTCCTCACTCCCTTCTTATAAGGGGTTGAAATCGGGAGGGGTTGGTTTTTAAAAGGTTTCCTGCTATTTTCAATCTCTTTGTTGTGAAATAAAAAGTTTGTTTTCATTTATGTTAAAACCGTTTCAATTCAAATAAAGTTTTTATTGTGTAACCTTACGTTGTAAACCTAGCTTTAGTTGGTTGCTCTTTGAAATCTGCTTTATTATTGTTTATTAATCTTCTAGCTTTGGAATGAGAACGTTATCTGCATATTTATTTTATCTTAGGCGGATAATATAGCCATAGAGTACAGTACAAAGCACAACCTCTTGCAATTACCATGTTTTGTGATTACGGATTTCCAATATTTTAAAATTATTATTCGCTTCAAAGGCCGTATGGTCTAACTCTAATGTGTCACTATTGCAGACTGGCCGTTGGTGACATGGGGTTCGGAGTTCGATCCCAATTGGGTTCTCTAAGAGTGGTTTTATACTAAATGATTTTACAGTCATTCTCCACATGAATACGGGTGCACTTTCTCTAAGTTTAACTTTACCAATTCCAAACACATTGGCGTAATTACTATATAGGCGTACAACCCGGACACGCCGTAAGACGCGGTGCTTAAATAAGATAAAAAACATAACTTATGCACTTAGAATATATTTGGACTGGCCCTATTCCGGCAAATTTTTTAAATTTTATGCCTCTAGAAACCAGTTGGATAGGTCCCTACCTGTCTCATTTTGGAAAATTAAATGCCTTTAGAAGTTTTTTGGAATTGTATGCAAGTCTATCTTTCAACTTCATATTCGATAATATCAGAAGGTGTGAAATAATTATATAAGAAGGGAAACTTATTCCAAGAGGGGCAATAGCCCCCTACACGCCACACTCCGGTTCTGTTGACATTATTTTTTTGTTGGTTCTACCACAAACTACTGAAATTAGACACTTTAAAAGCTATTTAGAGTAGTTTTACCTCTGAATTATTTAGAAATTTTGTGCTGCAAGAAGATTTTCTGGAGTAGTAGTAGTATTATTTAAGGAAATTCTTTAGATTTGGATGCCTTTAGAAGTTATTTCAAATAGTCTACAACAAATTTAAAAACATTAATATACTAAAAGCTATTTGAAGGGTTCTTGCTTGCCCCGTGTATTTTTAATTTATATTGCACCACACCTAATTTTGTTTAAGAAATTAGATGCCTTTAGAAGCTATCTCAAGTGTTTTTCCCCTGGAAATATTTTGTATCTCACCATTGAGAACATTCTACACGGAACATTTACTTCCAAAGCTTGTTGATCCTAGGCACCCAAAAAATCTTCTTATAAGAGAAAAAATAGTTAAAAAATAATAATTTTGTGTGTCTCAGGTTGGTTTATAGTTTTTTATTAGTTATGTGATCAACATAAATGTGTGTATATCTGTCAGTTAATTAGGCCTATAAATAAAACAAAAACAAATCTACTATACCTGAAACCCCCAATTTATACCAATATAAGAAAATTTAGTTACCTAAACCACTCTTACAGTACTGGTCTACTAAAACATTTTGTTAACAAATTATGATTTGAGTAATGTTTAGTGCTTATAAAATAACTTAAATTATTTTAATGTCCTTCAATGACTATAAAATACCTAAAATAAATTATAATAAATAAGCTATACTTCTAATTGACACGACTGTTTAACAAGAGTAGTGCTATGTAAAAATTAACATTTTGAATATTAATAATAACTGTAGAAGGGAAACAATAAATATATTTAATTATTATAATGTACACCGGTTCAAATGTGTTGATAATATTTGGAAGTGTGGGTACTCTAAGGCATGAAACAATAAATATCCTCAAATTTGTACAAACTCTAATTTTGTAATTGATACTGAAAGACTTATTTTTGTAGTGAACACTTTTAAAATCCATAGGTATAATATTGTTCCTATTTATGAGCAAATAAATATAATCCAAAGTAGATTCAAGATATTTTCATAATTTAGTTTTTTCGAGTAACATAAATTTTTAGTGACAAAAAATCCAAAAGGGGGCCCAAATGAGGAGGGTGTTCTAAAATACCAAAATCCGTAAATGGAACTTTTTCCAATATCACAGAAAGGCTCAAATTTGGCTGGCAGGTAGCCTCCAATCCAAAAGTATGCACAACCTTTATTAGTGACAGACGATTACAATGGGCCTTCAAAATTAGGAGGGAGTTCCAAAAAATCAAAATCTGCAAATGGAGAGCTATTCAATGTCATAGAGAGATAATATCTCGTATGCATGTTCCTCCTCTTAGAAAAAAACCTTAGATGGGTGGTTTGGATTGTAAATTGTCTAAGGTGACCCAAAATGAAGGGGACAAAAAATATCTCTGAGCCCAGATTACATAGAAATCTGAAATTTTGCAGGCAAGTAGCTCTTAGCCCTAAAGGGGGAAGGAATTTTTTTATTGACAATGGTGGGGGACAGGGATAAAATTATTGACTAAATAATGAGAAAGTATATAGATGAATTTGTTTATCAGAAATATTCAATTGAGTAACAATTTAACACTTTCATAGGAATTAATATTTGATCTATTATATAGTATTTCATTTAAATACACTTCACTGTCTTTAATCTGATTGATTATAACACAAATGGCATCAATAAAGCCTAGCATACACTGGGCGATAATTGCTAGATACAAGTATCCAGTGACTCAGAAACATCGTCCACGCACACACCAACTTGTATCCGGGCACAAGTCTCCACCACTGATCAGTGGTCCACACCAATAAGAAGCAATTCACCAGTCCCCGTTATTTTCGAGATGTATTTGAAAATTGCTACTGGTGTTGCAGCTTTTATAGTAATCAAATGTCAATAAAAGAAAAAAATGCATTGGTGTAAAAGATAATTTCTAAGAATGGGGTAGAACTACAACGACTATTCGTTGTCAGAGGTATCGTTGAATGATGGGTGCTCATTTAAAAATATGTAGTAGCCACAACCACAAGAAAATCACCACCATAACACTACCAAGATACTATACTACTAGATACTAGGACGAGAAATAGAAATCAATTGATTAAAATTCAAAAGTTGCCCACTTATGTTTGCACGTGAGTACACATCGAGCGATGTTTCCATTGGAGGTGTGAGACCGAGACACTGGCAACATTCCTTGATCTTTTACCAACGGACACTCGGGCGATGTTTCCGTGTATCCAGACACACGGAAAACATCGTCAGGAAACATAGGTGGTAGGCTGTATTTGACAATTATCAAATTATCATCCAGTATGCACTAGGATTAGTACGTAATATTTTTTTAAATACATACAACATTATTCAAGCTTTGTATTGATCCAACAGTATATATATATATATATATATATATATATATATATATATATATATATATATATATATATATATATATATTT
>CABEEJ010001179.1:83956-121215 GCA_901482245.1 Timema douglasi
ATATATAATTATATATATATATATATTTATTATTATTATTATTATTAGCACCGCGTCTTACTACCCGTTTGGGTTATACGCACTTACGCTAATGTGTAATGGTAGGGTGATTGTGAGATGAAATGGAGGACCTACAGTTTAACGTGGAATCCGAACCACGGTGGAGGCCTGGCATTCCCCACGTTCACAAGATGTCTTGTCAGAGGTGAAGGAAGGGTTTGGTAATCAGATAAATCTGTGCCTGGACCAAGGATTGAACCCCGGCCGCCAGCACAGAAGTCTTGACACCTTACCCCTAGACCGTCAGGTCGCCCTATATATATATTTAAAGTGCCTTGTAAATATATATATATATATAGTGCCTTGTAAATATTCATAAATCGGGGTAAAATCAATGAAATAATTCCTGAAAATAGGCTATATATTGTAAATATAAATTAACTTATTATAAGAATCACAATATTAATTCAACTACTTTTTGGATATTTATTACTAATCCATCTGGTTCATCTTTTAGGGAACACATAATTTATAAAGAAGCAGTTATCATTATTATGGTAGAAAAAATACGCCCAGATCTATTTTGATACGATATGAATAATGTTTTATTTACAGATGTATTAGTTATATTATTTAGGCAATAAATCAATTGAGTGTTATTTATTACAGTCTTGCATTATATTATTTATCTTCACTGAAAAAATAGAAGTATGAACTACTACCAAACAAAAAAACCAAAGGCCCTGGTCAGCTCGGTGAAAAACTCTGCAGGAAATATAAAAGTCTGTAACTTGGCTTAGTTTACTTGGACAGTAAAACCACAGTCCAATTCAAGACCGCTTTTTACCCGAGTAACAATAGGATTAGCTAAGTGTCAGACCGTCACTAATCGAACCCTTGTCAAGGAAGTTAGTTGTGTTCTCTAAACTAGGCATTATATTTTGGAAGAATCTGACGTCAACTTACACAGTTGTAGGTTGGTAGTTAAGCCACGCCTCTCACCCTCCCACCCTCCATTCCACAAAATTGGTTGTAGAATTGCACTTGACAGGGCCAAGGGCCTTAACGTAACAACCCGAGAAATTCACAGACGTTGAATTTGGACTGTATGAGAACAAGTTGTCCAATAAAATGAAATCCAATCATTTTATGGTGATTAGGCTGCAAGTACTTGCAATAGAAGTTCACTGGATTTACAGAATAAAATGTAACAAGAGGATGTCGACCTCGGTGGCCTTGCGGTAAAGTACTCGCCTCAGGATCCGATGTCCCTGGGTTCTAAACCAGTTGGGATGGATGGGTTTTCATGAACGATAAAAATCCGTAGCACAACTTCCTTCAGTGGGGAAGTAAAACTGTCAGTCACATGTCAATAATTATGGCGTGCAAAAGATTCCTAGAAGGTATGTGGAAATATTTTTTCCAGCAAAATTGGTATGTTTTTTCGTTCCTACACATAAAATGTTCGTGTGCTGACATAATAAGTTCAGCAAGTGGACATTAAATACCTTTACTAAATACGCTAGAGGCTACGACGTTTTGGAGTTTATAAGATGCGGAAAAACTATACTGAAGAGCTCGTCCGCATACCATAAACAAACAAGTGGAGTACGAAATAGCCCTGCTGACATCCCTCGCAACATGGTTGGCTAGCCAGAACACGCGATACCCTTCATTTAACGTCAAAGTACTCTCTTGGGCAACTCTTAAGTTAAGTGAACGTTAAGTTAACTGCGTCATGATGGCTTCCATTTAAAAACAGGTGAAACTTTATTTTACGTTAAGTTTCGTTACGTGAAAGTTAATACTTAGGACCACGTTATACTACTAGGTGAAAGTTAAGTTAACTGCATCGTGGTGGCTTCCATGTAAAAACAGGAGAACCTTTACGTTACGTAGCTTTACGTGAAAGTTAAGTGAACATTTAATTGATAGTGACCCTGGCATGAAAGAATTGCACCCTATAATATTTTAATGCATTAATTAGAAAATACATTTACTAATTACCATAATGTTAATAGAGAGTAGGCTACATAATCTCTGCCATGCTAGCAACGGATATAATAAAATATGGATCAAAGCTGATGCTAGCACTTTTTCTGCACGATTATCTCTAAATTATGGGGGAAATTATATCTTCCAATATATGTCATTTTTGTGATATATTCACACATCAGTAACAATTTTTACACTGTGTCTTGCTACCCAAATATCATATTTGTATTTTAAATATGCTAGTGTAGTAGAAATAACGAAGATAGGAATTTATAGTAGGTGTACCCACATTTGCATGGAGAGAGTGGTAAACCTTTTCCAAAAAAATCTTTGCATACACCGGGCTGGAACTTGAACCCTGACCTTTCCGTTACTGGTAAAGAAGATTAATGGATTCTGACATTAATGCTGTGTACCAACTTATGCGGGAAAAACTTTAATTACTCCGGAGAATGAGGAATGGGAAGAGGACCGCCACCAACCAAAGAACTCCCTTTATATTAAAATAAGAAAATAAGTTTAAAACGAACAAAATACATTTTTGTCTAAAATTAATATTTTGATAATCTTTTAAATAATTCATTAAATCCTTGAACACCGTATTTTGTTTGATTTAACTCTTTAAATAATTTACTCCGACTAGCACTGAACATAGTTTTCAACAAAGCTTTTAATTTTATTTTAAACTATAAAATTTGTTCTGAATATATCCTTAATCAAAGTTGAGGGGGTCTGGATCCCTCTACTAAAGTATAAAGGGACCATACAGACCCGATAGCTTATAAAATTTGAAGTTTTAGTTAAAAATACATCTCTTTTTCTTTAATGGGTCACAAACTAATTTTCAAACTCCTAAATGAGATAGAACTTTTTCCCTAAAACATCCTCTAAATTAATATTAATGGCCTGTATTATTTTGTTGAGAGCATCAAGATAAAAATATATTAGCTTAATATGTGTAAATTTATCTTTTGGAGGCCTGAACCTGTTTTGAAAATATATTTTATACAAAATTGTCTAATGATATCAACATCAAAATTGTTTTAATGTTACATCCAATGTTTACAGAATTTTAAAAATATCCATTATCACAGTGATCAAATAATAAATTTTTTTTTGGGGGGAGGGGGTGAATTTCTTGAAAGTTATTTTTCTTTTAACCACATTTATATACAATAACAATTATTAGTAGAGAACTAATTTTAGTGTATTATTAAAATTTTTGAAATCAAAACCTCTTAATTTTGAAAATTTTCTATTTTATCAGCAGCAAATTTTATCTTTCTATAGTTTTAGATTTATTCTTGATCTTTTTTAAATCTAAAATTA
Source organism: Timema douglasi (assembly GCA_901482245.1). Classification (NCBI taxonomy): domain Eukaryota; kingdom Metazoa; phylum Arthropoda; class Insecta; order Phasmatodea; family Timematidae; genus Timema; species Timema douglasi. The sequence continues at coordinate 87,281 of CABEEJ010001179.1, forward strand.
GAACTTACCTATATTAATATATAAATAATATTTTCTTAATAGTAGTTATGAATTCATTTATTTTGAATTTTTCATCAAATGTCTGGGCAATATTAGGCCTATTCCTAGCCCATTAGCGGAGAGATTAGCAAGTAGGCCTACTAATGTACTCTTGGCCAGAGAACGCCTGAATGTACTATTCGTATATTCTTTCCGTGGAGATCCTTTCCTTGTCCCGATGAAATGAGATGATGATGATAGTGAATATGAGAATGTGAAAGCTTTGGAAATTTTAAAACTAACTTAAGATTAATTAACCAAGCTCTGGTGACCCTGGGAGTAATTCCCCTTTCGAAAATACCTTAGGCACGACCCAGGAATTGAACCCGAAATCCCTAAGCTAGGAGCCAAGTGCACTGACCACTACATCATGTGGCCGACTGTCAAATTAAATCTAAATTTCAAATATCTATAGATAAATTAAACAATTTTCTATTATTTAATTTATTTTAAATTTTGAGAATTCGATTTTTATAAAATAAATGACTTTGAGGTACATTTTAACTAGGTTTATGAATTGTATTTTATCTAGAAAGTTCCTAAACACTTTATCGGGTTAATAATAATGAGTTCCAAGTCCTTATTCACCAAAGAATTCAAAATAACCAATTTTAAAAAAGCTAAACCAAAATGTTAGTTTTTAAATTAATTTTTATCTATTTGAAACCAAACTGGTAAAACATTATATCAATATTTTTGTTTCCAGTTTAGTTTCAAAATTTAATTTTTAAGATGCGTTTATCTAATAATTTAAGTTTTTCTTTAGGCAAGCCCGTTTCTTTAATTTGTTAAAGTAGTGTCTACTCTAGAATTATTTTAATGATCAATTAAGAATTGAGAGATTATATTAGGTTTAAGTGAGTGCTTTAGAAGATACTTAGTACTTATATGTAGGTCTACTTCTATGACATAAGTTATAAATTTTATCTTTTATTTCACGTTTCTTTCTCTAAAATTACTCTCGGCAAATTTAGGTGTTGAATGTTTATTTAGTTAATCACTTGGTGGGCCAATACATATTTCAACATGAATACAATGAGATAGATACTATACTTATATATATTATATTATACCAAAAAATGACCTCGGTAGATTTGGGGTAAAAGCTTGCCTTAAGATACGATGTTCTTGGGTTCCAACCCAGACGGGTCGAATGATTTTTCTCGAGTGATAAAAACCCGTAGCACAACTTCCTTCAGAGGGGAAATAAATCTCTTGTTCTCATGTCAATTTTTGTATATAAAATAGCCCTGGAATTTATGTGAAAATAATTTACCGGCAAAATTTGTAGGCCCTTTTGCTCTCGCTCATAGAAATTCTCGTGTGCGGATGTAATCAATTGGTTCAAAAAGTACACGCTAAAAACCTTAATTAATAAAATTAATAAATAATTTGACCCCAAAATAGTTAAAAGTTATCTCTTCAATGAAACATTTTAATATTTGCTTGGAATTCATCTTTCCAATCTTGATTGTTTAGTTTAGATTAAGTAGATAAATACTTTTGTAATCAGAACAAAATCATGTTACTGATGAAAATTTCACAGAGTCCTTAATTTTAAAATGTATTTATCAAGTGTGTTGCATGAATCGTCCTCACATGCCAGAATCTTGGCATCCTGTTCCACTAGGTCTAGGTGTGTGGGTGCCCATTTGACTGACGTGTTGATCACACTTGAGTATGTACAGTATAAACTAACACTAATAATACACTTCATTTCTAGAGACCGACGCACAATACATTGGTTTCGGTATAGTTTGACGTCCTTTTGAAAAACATCATCGGTTTTATTAAAATTGATGAGAACATAAACGGAGGAAAAAATCATACGTTTACTTGAATATGTGTGAATTTAGAATTTGAAATGTGAAATGCGACGTTTTCATACACAATTTAGAATCCCATCTCAAGATCTTAAACTATTTATCTTGTATATACAAAATGTTAAAAACATAAGTCAAATTTTTTCAGCTAACCAGATAGGAATAATTATTTTCATGTTGGAGTTTTCTTTCTTTAATTTCGTACAAAGTACATCGTATATTATGTTATCAATGTATTTTATCGATCCTTGATTTTCATTGTTTTCATTGTATTAACCTTTTATTTTGCAAAGTCATAAAAAGGTGTAGTGTAATTACCTAATGTGTAAGAGTAAAATATTTATGTTTATTGCATAAGTGTCTCATTTCTAAAAGGGTCTATTAATATTTCTCTTACCAAATATAAATTAGGTTAAATGAAAATAACGCACCTCCTTCTCTATCATTTTTCCTGTCCGTATGAAGAGAAATTATTGTAATCTTGAAAATGTCTGACCTCGAGATTATGATGAATCTTTATGTTTTATGTGTGTTCGAAACCAAAACAAATTAATTTTAAAATTCTGTTTATCTTTGGCCACAAATTTGAAAACGTTTGATGGATTTTGTTCGTATTTAATTTCATGCATAACCTCAGTACTTTGTTATTTCTCCCCTAGTCCACAAATTTAGGGTAGTTTCCTGAAGAATGATTCATTTTAATTTTTGTCTAAAATGAGAACGATCAATAGATGCTAAAGATAATTTTTTGAATGGATATCTTTGGAGTGTTTTGCCTGATAAATAACACCGTATAATTGTATTATTGGTAATAATTCATTAAAGGGTATTTTATTGATGAATGATTTTCGAAATATTTGATAATGGCTCTAACAGTTATGTTTAAAATGCGTATCTAAAGAGTGTTTGAATATTCATTTAAGAGTAGTTTTTCTGATGACTGGGTTTTAAAGAAATTGAATATTTAAAAAAATGGCTTGAATTATTGGATTCTAAATCTATATCTGTTAAGGTTTTTACATTATATATAATTATATTTCTAAGATTTCTAAATGAAACTGATTTTATAATAGTTTAAAAAGAGCTAATTTTTGTAAAATTTAAATTTTTTATTTGAAAGTATCTGTAACTATCTTGTTAAAATTGGTATTGGAGAACTATTTTGGAAGATAAATATCAATATATCCTCGATTATCCTAAATAAATTATTTCAAGGGTTGTTTACTTAAGACGAATTATAGAAAATTTTAATATTTTGTTTTTGGCCTTGAAGATTGAGATCAAAATATGTAACTGAAAATAGTTTTTCTTGATAAATATGATACATTTTTATTTTTACAAATTAAAAATAATGTTAGGCTGCTTTACAAATAACTTAAATTTGAGAATTTGAAATTGGTTAAAGTTACTTAAACAATTTGATTTAACATTTATATGGTGTTTATTGTTATTATTAACAATATGTTTACCATGAGGACAACTTATTTAAGAGTAATTTATTGAAAATGTATTTGTTTAAATTTTATTCCAAGCTATAATACACAACATGATAAAGTTTAGGTATTAGTGGTATATCATTTATTTAGAACTATACTGATTGTATCTAATGTATCATACCTTAAATTGGATGAGATAGTTTTTGTTTTTATGTGATAAATCAAACGTGGCCCACTGCTCCAGTACCCAGAGCCGAGATCCAAACCTCTCCCTCCTGTTACCGGAAATCCAATCCATTTTGAGTCTAACGCCTTGGACAGTATAACCATCAACACGGATAACAGTCAGGGTTGTATTTCTTGGTTATAACAGAATATGAACAATTCTTTAAGTAAGCGTAAAGTGAATGTAGTATACAACAGTAATAATCTGTGTCTATTGTTCCTTAATGAATTATCTTTCTTTTGTATCTCACTATAGTGAATAGATTAAATTATATGTTATTAAATTGAAAGCATAATTGTCTGTTATATTATTTATACACTTTGATATGGCTTAGCGATAAAAGAATAACCGTTAGAACTGCAATGTCTTTAAAACATAAAAGTTTTTATTGAGAGATATAAAATAATAATGACTTCACGCTTTTTAATTATGATTTTTTAAAATTATTATGTGCTTGAAATGGAAAATTTAAGTATGATATTAATTTATAAGTATTACAGATTGTGGACAATTATCACGTACCAGATTGAGATACATATTAATTAACCGCGTCTTACTATCCGTTCGGGCTATAGGCCTACGCTCATACACTTATTATGCTAATATTTATATAGATTAGAAAGGCTATATTTTGAGGAATTGTGTCCGCATTTGCTTGGAGGAAGAGCGGAATCCATTTTGGAAAATCCACCTTCAGTAGATCTGACTGAGATTTGAAACTCGATTTTCCCATCATCGGTAATCTATTCTACTGCGAGAGTAGTGCCTTAGAGTCAAGTGGTATTCAACCTGTGGTGCACTTACCCCTGGGGGTACACAAAGCTATCCCAAGGGGTACGCCAACATGTTTTTAATTTGCATACAAACCCAAATTAATGCTATTATGCTGTATGCATTTCTGAAATAATTTCCATATATTGAGAAAGAGGACAAATCACATGATAGGATAGCAAATCCTTTTGATACCACAACATTCACTCCATATGAACTTCCCATCAAATTTAAAGAAGATTTAATTGACATTTCTACTGATAGCATTCTAAAATAGCAACATTCAAGAATACGTCAATTTGAGATTTCTGGACAGCTGCTCTCCATAATTCCCCGGATTGAACTACTTGCTTCGAGAAAACAAGACCAGGCCCCATCCTTACATTCACTAACTCTCGTCCCCGGACTTATCTACTATCTTAGAGAAAACAAGACCAGGCCCCATCCTTACATTCACTAACTCTCGTCCCCGGACTTATCTACTATCTTCGAGAAAACAAGACCAGGCCCCATCCTTACATTCACTAACTCTCGTCCCCGGACTTATCTACTATCTTCGAGAAAACAAGACCAGGCCCCATCCTTACATTCACTAACTCTCGTCCCCGGACTTATCTACTATCTTCGAGAAAACAAGACCAGGCCCCATCCTTACATTCACTAACTCTCGTCCCCGGACTTATCTACTATCTTCGAGAAAACAAGACCAGGCCCCATCCTTACATTCACTAACTCTCGTCCCCGGACTTATCTACTATCTTCGAGAAAACAAGACCAGGCCCCATCCTTACATTCACTAACTCTCGTCCCCGGACTTATCTACTATCTTCGAGAAAACAAGACCAGGCCCCATCCTTACATTCACTAACTCTCGTCCCCGGACTTATCTACTATCTTCGAGAAAACAAGACCAGGCCCCATCCTTACATTCACTAACTCTCGTCCCCGGACTTATCTACTATCTTCGAGAAAACAAGACCAGGCCCCATCCTTACATTCACTAACTCTCGTCCCCGGACTTATCTACTATCTTCGAGAAAACAAGACCAGGCCCCATCCTTACATTCACTAACTCTCGTCCCCGGACTTATCTACTATCTTCGAGAAAACAAGACCAGGCCCCATCCTTACATTCACTAACTCTCGTCCCCGGACTTATCTACTATCTTCGAGAAAACAAGACCAGGCCCCATCTTTACATTCACTAACTCTCGTCCCCGGACTTATCTACTATCTTAGAGAAAACAAGACCAGGCATGTCATTGAAAGATTATTTGTAATAAATATTGGCACTTTATGTATTTTAATAATATTCATGTTGTTTTAAATCACATCTAATATTTTATTAATATACACAGAATAATAAATCATCGAAATCATTGTATTGTGCATTTATTAGTTCCTTGATAGGCTATGCTTACGGGTATATTGTAAAACTCAAATTATGTTGAGGGGTACACGAGCAAAAAAGGGTGAATACCAAGGGAGGCTACCAAAGCGGGCCCCAATTAAAATATGAATTACTTGGCGGCATTCAAAATAGTTATGAGTTTCCGGTAACTGTGACTGTGATTTAGCTCTGAGTGGCCTGCCATTTCACAAGTTACCACAAATGAACTCAATACACCAATTAATGAGAGGTGACCCTGAATCCAAGATAAATCAAGATGTATCAGTGGTAGAACATTGGTGGTCAAAGGGCCTGAGTTCGATGACCATGTCAAGGTTGCCATTTTTTCCTTGATAAAATTTAAATCTTCTAGTCTGCTTGCTACTCGTTTATCTATAATTATATAATACCTTATATAAAATCTCAAACTATATTTTTACTTTCTCTCAACCCCTTGGAGAGAGACGTATGGTGACCTCAAAAACCCAGGACAAAATGTTTTCGTGATGCCTTCTCTCTACATGTGTCTTAGACTATAACATAAACCATTTTACCGATCGGGCTAGAACTCGATAGCTAGGTTTTTAAAAAGTTCCCCCAAGGAGATTTTAGAATTAACCATCCAACTCTAAATATAAGTGTAGTTTACTGAAGAATAAAAAGATAAATAATTGATTTACTAAAATCTGCTCTAACGATTTTTTTTATTAAATGTTGTATCTAGGCACTGTTTAATATTTCAATAAATATATGGTATGGGGTACCACACACTTTCTCTCTATTTAATCTTAAAATAGAAACATATACTAAAAACTCATGATATTTGTGAAACGAAATATTAGATACTGTTGCAAAAACACTCAATCAAAGAGAATAAATGTAATAAGACACACTGTTACAGAAACATTGGGAAAAGAGGAGGATCTCCGTTTACCAATGGACATAACACTCAAATTAATATCTCTGAGTATTGCATAAAAATGTATATATTTTTTCATAATTCATAAACTATTTGTTTTATAAAACTTTATTTCAAACAAAAGAGTTTTATATTTAATAGTGCAAAATATTTACGGTAATAAGCTATTTCATATCTAAATAGTTGTAGAGATATGATCAAAATTGAAAATTTCTGCATGAATATAGTACACTCAAAGTCATTGTAATGGAAAATGAAACTCGCCATTTTAGTTTGTAATATTAAACACAGTCTAGACACAAAATTTGATAAAAATACTAATAATGCATTTTGAGAATATTGCCCTTCAGAAAATTATTTTTAATTTTAGGACTATATATATAATTTCAAAACCTCCTCGGGGCAATCTTATTAATGAACCGCTGCTCTAGTTAACACCAGAGACAGCGATTGCTAACAAGTTAAATAAACATGATAGGAAACACTTGAAAGGAAAAGAGATAAGTACATTTTAACAAATCAGTTTAATATAACAAAAGGCATAAATAGGTACACAGAACATCTTCAGAACACAAACCAATATATACTGAAACAGTCCTTAGACTTGTCCATGTTAATTAGCCACACATATTATCAAATGACTTATAGCCTCTAATCGTGAGGCGCCCACTAATTAGACAGACAGGCTAAGTTATGCAAGTTCCAATCTTTAGGCTGTTGGCTCCAGACAAAGATGAATCAGTCGAAAATATACATTAATGAATAGTACAGAGTAAGTTTTAATGCAGTGTTCTCGGTTTCACTTTGTCATGAGCTGAAACACGACCAATTGGTTTGTGCCAGAAGCGTTAAATGGATGACCTAAGTGATAAACCACAAGGAGGGAGACACCCGGCTCCCACAAGGTTTAAATACATCCAAGCAAGAGAAATGCGAGCCACGCCAGAAGGGCAGAAATGACCCACAAGTTGAGCACCGAAACTGGTGAACAACACAAGTTAAATATAGTATATAGCACGGGCCATTTCAGACGGGCAGAAATGACCCACAAGTTGAGCACCAAAACTGGTGAACAACACAAGTTAAATAAACCTATATAGGTATTTCCATTAGATCCAGAATAATCTAAACAGCCCCTTTCCCGACTAACTGCCTCACAGACTACAAAATGGTCATACGGGCTAAGGTGTGGGAATCATTCCCTTTGAAACTGCTGGTTTTAAGGACCAACCAGAAAACATCAGAAGTACTAAATGACTTCACGTAAGTGAACTAAGTCATAGAAAGCTAACCTAAAGAACAATGAACATTAATAATGAGAGAAGCTAATCCTGTTAACAATTTATACAAACAAACCCAAGACTCGAGCCCGGCTATAGCGCCATCTACTCCCCACGGACTTGAACGATTAATCAAACTTCACATTACTTTCGGCGGCCCAGTCTGTCACTCGGCGTGAACTTCGTGATCACAGGTAGCGTGAATTTGAGTCGAAGAGAGAACTTGGAAGAGTGTTGACTATCCTGAAGGTGATGAATAATTGTAATAGTATTTTTGCCTAGCGATCTATGGAGTTTTATATTGGTTGAACGCAAAGCATCATGGGAAGGAAAGAAGGGGGGGGAGCAATCCCACCACATGGTGTCGGTCAAGTAGGCCCAAGTAAACAAGGCCCCACATCAAGAGCAGGCCGCGCACTGCCCTCTGTCATCGATGCTCAGACCGGTCATGTGCAGTGTTTTGAGAACGGGGAGGGAGGGTAACCCTTCTGATGGTGCAGGTCCTATTCCATGAAGTATTCAAGACGTGGTATGTAACACATGGAGAGTTATACATTAATGGACTTGCATTTATATAAGGGAATAATATATGTGTTCTGGACCAATTATTAAGTGTAGCATTTTTGGGCATTACAGGGTTAACTTGGCTAGCCCGTGACATTAAAACCCTAAACGCCAAGTAGTCGCCTGATTGGTAAAATGATTTCGGCTCTAGTCCGAGATACAGACAGACATACTGCAAAGTAAAAATATATTTTTCTGTTTCATGAGGTCCTACTATAAGTTAATGTGGGAGTCCACCCCACGGCATTGTACCGTGATCTCTGCTAGCTCCTACAGTAGTTACCGCCCTCTTCTTTTGAGTCCTTTGCCTTCTGCCTCTCTAACAGATTTCAACTAACGCAAAGAGTTGGTATTCTTTGGGGCACATAACGTTTTGCACTCATCCACCGTTTTTATCAGATTCTCTGTGCAGAGCTTATGTGCTTTATCAGAAAATATCTCCTCTGCGTAAACCAACACAAAACAATCGAATTTCTGTAATTTTGGTCACTTGCAGTGGCCCAAACTAAAAAAAAAACTTGATGAATGTGTGAGTCTAAATTATATTGTCTGTTAGTTGTTTTTTAATACATAGTTTTGTTTGGCAAAAGTGTCTTCTTTCTACAGAAGTATTTATTATTTTATAAAAAAAGCTATTAAAGAAAAATAAAATACATAATTTATTTCTAGTCTACGTAATTTGTCTTTAATTTTGATTTTAGAAATAGCTACGTTTAGTTAATTTATATTTCAAATGGGTCTCACACACCACGTATCTTACTTAATATCTCTGGGTAGACCAACAAAAATCAGTTTAATTGCGGTCATTTTGTCGCTTGCTGTGGGTTAAACTCAAAATTAAAGTTGATAATAATGTAGGGTAGGCCTATATGAAAATTAAGTTTTTAGTTTATAAAACATTTTGGTTGGTACAGTAAAAGCTTCTACAGTAAAATATAGTGACGTGGCGTAAGATTTCATGGAGTATTGCCAGGGTAAACAGAACTTATTAGGACAGAAGGGCCAGTTTCATATTAATAACTAGTGCGTCTAAAGTGCAGTGCTTTGCTAAATGCAAAATGATACCTACCCAAACTCGAATGGAGTGGGCCAGTTTCTTATATAAAATTTGCCTATTCCTTTCTGGTCTAGGTAGATGTTGACCTGTCTATAGTGGAGCACCAAACTTGAGGTATACATACTATGGGCCAGTTTCATAGTCAAATTTAGTACGCCTAAAGTGCGGCGCTACACTAAGTACAAGATTACACCTACCTAAACCAGAATGGAATGGGCCGTTCTCGCATAGGATACTGGCCCATTCCATTCTGGTTTAGGTAGGTGTCGTCATGTACTTAGTGTATCACCGCACTTGAGGCGTACTAAATTTGACTATGAAACTGGCCCATGTCTGATTATGAAAGTGACCCATTCCATTCTGGCTTGTGTGAATGTAATTAGTATAGCACCACATTGGATGCATAATAAGTGTGAAAAAGGTGACCTGGTGGTTTAGGGGTAAGATGCCAGACTTGTGCGCTGGCGGTCCGGGGTTCAATCCTTGGTCCCGGCACAGATTTATCTGATTACCAAAGCCTTCCCTCATCTCTGACAAGACGCGTATTAATCACAACTTGTGAATGTGTGGAATAACAGGCTTCCACCATGGTTCGTATCCGATGTTAAATTGTAGGTCCTCCATTTAATCTCACAAACATCCTAATATTACACATTAACGTAAGTGCGTACAGCCCGGACGGGTAGTAATAAGCGGTGCTAATAATAATAATAATAATAATAAGTGTTAATATGAAACTAGCCCTATATCTGTAGTTTTTCCATCCTTCTTTGTCCCCATTAGACCAATAATAAATAGGCTCTAATTCACATACCTCGCATGGGAATATAATATATTTGACACCTGCTCAGTTAGTTCTCAAACGAGTGAGCACAAGTCACAGTTACAGTTTTAAACAAGTTCTACTTAATCTGCCCGACACAGATTTATATTATTGCCAAAACCTCCCTTCACCTCTGACAAGACGTGTATTAATAACAACTTGTGAATGTGGGGAATGCCAGGCCTCCACCGTGGTTTGGATTCTACGTTAAACTGTAGGTCCTCCATTTCATCTCACAATCACCCTACCATTACACATTAGCGTAAGTGCGTATAACCCGTATGGGTAGTAAGACGCGGTGCTACTACTACTACTACTACTAATAATAATAATACTTTATCTGGAATCAAACAACGCTACGTTATATCCGGACAACTGGGCGCTGCCAACTGGGTGCTTACGAACCGGGTACTGGGCAGACTGGATGTCAGGGTCAATTTTTTTAATGCTATAATTGTACAGATGTAATACAAAAAATTAGTTGTCCTTTAGGTTATAATATTTTAGGTTTGGTTAGGTTAAGTGATTTCATCTATATGTCTTTTATTTTACGCAAAATTCTTATTTTTTGTAGTTTTTTGTGTTATAAATAATTTCAAAATTTTATATCAAGTAGTCCAACTTTATAAATATACACACATTTAGTTTCTTCTGTTTTCATTTTTTTAAACAACTTTAAAAATGAATATCTAGTAAAAAAAATAAGATCACGTTTTTACACTGGTGCCCAGTTGTCTTGGCGCCCGGTCTTATCAGCACCAAGTTTGCAAGCGCCCAGTTGGTGGCGCCCAGATGGTGGCACCCAGTTGCCCTAGACCAAAGCCACGTCCCTGATAAAATCGTTTATTTTAACAAACAACCACTAAACAATTTTTTTTAAATCTATTTCATTTCTATAATTTGCTTTTTTTATTTGGTCTTTATGAATAACTAAGTTACAACTTTTAGGTCTACTTCTTTTTAATAGAAATATCTTGGAAACCAAATCAATTAACGTAGTTTTCGACACTTTTTGTGGGCCAAACTAAAAATGTAATCCAATAACTGTCTGCATGAGAATAAAGTATCGAGTTTCCACAAGATTTTCTTCAGAAAAATTTACCTTTTTTACGATAAAATTGCTTATTTTATTAAAACAACGATTAAACAAATAAGTTTCATTTTCAGAAACAAGCCTTTTGATTTGATCTCTAAGAATAGTTACGTCACCAATTTCAAGTCTTTATAACATTTTTAATAGAACAACTTGTAATTTTTATGAATTTAAAAAAGGTATTCTTTGAGATGGGAGGATTGAGGTAAGGTCTGTATACTACGGTACCGGATATATACGAGTGTAGATAAACAATATATAAATGGGTGCTAAATATTTACGAAGAAATATTTAACTAAATAAATATATATTAAAGCAATATAAAATAGATTGTCTGCACTAACTGTTAAAATCTAACTATTAATTAACGAGTTATTAGCATCCTTGATTATTTATGAGAAACCCGTACCGGTGTGCAAGTGGACCAAAAGTAAGTATCATCTATACCTTTTTTTCCAATATTGAATACTGGGACTCTATTACCGGCAATGTTTTCTGGAGTGTTTGTAAATATGTTCATATTTTACCTACACACAAATTTGGGTACAATTCTTTTCAATTTGATATTTCTCATCCTCACTCTATCTGTGTAATAACGTGGATAGCCCAGGCTGGTAATGAGAAGTAAAAAATACACACACCACTAGTTTCAAAGCGTCCCATTCAACGTCCTTTGTTTCAGCTCTACTTATTAAGAAAAATTGTGATCAATGGTTTTAAAACATTTTGTAAACGTAACAAAACTAAAAAGATAAATATTTATAAACAAAAATACTACTAAACGTAACTCAATATTACTGTTGTCAAATGAAGAATGCAGAAGAATGCACATCTACAAGTTTCCTGGTTTGAAACTGATTTCTCATTTAATTGAACCTTTAATAGGTTCTTAAGGTGGGAGCGAAAGGAACGTGAGTTAAGGCTAGTGTTTTACAGTTTTTATAACACTTTTTTGACCAAAATAAATAAGATATTGCTCCACTAGAATTATATAGTTTGATTTTCTTCACATTTTTATATCAACAGTATCATGAGAGTATTTTTAATAAAGAGAAAAAATTGTCATTAAATTGCATGACACCTTTAACAGATATTCAAGAACTTTTGAGGTCAACATATTAAAAATAAATTAAACTATGTTTGTACTGGAGAGCTATTTGATTTCTTTTGACCAAAATAATTAGTTGATAAAGGGACTGCAAAAATAATGTCCTTTGCTCGTGTCCCATTATCTACAACACTAATCCTCCACAATTTCATTTTAACGTTGGCTTAAATTAAAAAAAAATACTGCAATATGACCCTATTTCTGTGAACAGTAGACATCGCTCTTTTCAGGCTTTTAAGTTATTTAATACACACTTTATTTTACTTTAGTAACTAACATAGAGTAAAATAATTATGAATCAAAAGAAATATTTAAAAAAACTCATTAATGGGTCTTAAGTTGGTATTTTTCCTTTGTGCGAGAAGATTACAAACCCCTGGTGGTAAAACAAAACCTCGAGTGGTTGGAATTGTCAAGTGAGCGAATGCTAAGAATATTCACTCCATTACTACAAGAGCCCACGTCAAAACGTTCAATGGATTGGTTTATGTAAAAGTGTCAGTAAAGGGTGGCGGGTACGCAGACGGGCCTAAAACCATGTGAAGTGTGTTATTTGCAGTTACTTATGAGGACAGCTGTACAAGCACTCGAACCACTCGAGTCCAGTAAGTGAATTAGTGAGTGGGGAAGAGACAGAGTGATGATCGACTCTATTGGGTGAGAGAGAGAGAGATAGATAGTGTGTGTGTGTGTGTGTAATGGGAGTAGATCGTGTGATGGGGGGAACGGAGAGCTCTTCGCTCTAGAAGACGAATGAGGATATTAAACACACGTCTTAACATACATTACATAGTCTCCGACAACATTAGAACACTCACATGTCGTACACCGAGCTTACACATGTGCTCAATACTCACATGGTTGAGGGAGGCAGGGAATGAATGAAATAGTTGTGGCCCTGCTGTGAGTAAGAGCGTGAAGACACCACTCTTGACGACAATATAACACTCACGTGGGTTACACTGGGCTTACACATGTCCTTAATACTCACATGGTTGAGGTAGGCAGGGAATAAATTAATGTATTGAGTTCTGTCCATGAGTAAGAGCGTGGAGAATCTGCTTTTATTTAGTTACTAGCTAAAATGCTTAGTGAAGGTCTTGTGTCTTTTATCATGTTGAAACGAATCAGAAACTATTATCTTTCCTTTACACCCTCTTATGGGTTGAATTTAGAAAAATCCCAAAATATTTCTGAATTTATACCTAAACAAAACCTTTATACCAAGTTTCATCTTTACAGCTCAAGAATTTAGGAAGAAATGAAACAAAATCTCCTTTCCTTCCCCCACTTAGGGTTTGAATTAAAAATATATCACCCGTTGCCTAAAATGAATCTCCCTGTCATATTACACCTATCCAGCTATCCAAATGGTATGGAAAATATGGGAAAACCATCCCATCCCCACTTCACTTCCTTCGGGATTTAATTTCCAAAAATTGCCCAAAAAACTCTGACCCTTTAGACAAAAAGTACCTTTCTGGCCAAATTTATTTTTTCCAGATCAAGCAGTTTGGGATATCCAGAAAAGCTACCCTTTCCCAAATTCACCACCTTAGGAATTAAATTTCGAAAAATACCAAAAATATCTCTTTTTTTAAAATAAAAAGTACCTCCCTTCCAAGTCTCATCTTTCCACGTCAAGTGGCCTTCACCCTCCATTTAAAAAAATCCACAAATACTCTGGCCCGTTACCTTAAAATAACCTCTCTGCTAAGTTTCATATTCCCGACTCAAGCTGTCTAGAAAACACGACCAAACCACCCTATCTTTTGATATTAAGATAATTGGTTCATTCAGTTTAAGTCAACATCTTTCAAGGATGTATAATACATATTTTTATTTCTTACAGATTATGTTTTTGATGATTTATTTAGGGAATTATATACACTTCTGTTTTGCTTTGCTTCACGACACACACAATCATTGACCAGCCTGGTCCATTGCTTGTCTAAGAGTACTGTCTCCTTTTACAGTGCCGAAGTAACTGCTCCCAATTCTAGCGGCGATAATGAAAATTTATTATCATATAGGACGCAACATACCATATATCATGAAAGTAAATACTATCAATAGTTGTTCCTAAAATGTCTGATACAATAAATACGATCATTAGACATAATAAATACATCCATAACAGTAGTAAGCATATAAATTGCAATGATTAATATTTGTAGATAAAATAACTCTTGACACACATAATCAGCTAGTAGTTGCGAAAAGGTACAGTAAGAATGTTCTAAGTTAATATGTTTTATTATAATTAATGTAGCCTATGTCAGATTCCATTGGGGGTAGACACAGTCTTCCAGCGGCTCTCTTTAACACTCCATATGATGTTCTGGTAGTGGCAACTCGCGTCAACCCGTCACTTCCCGGATGAGAGTCGATGACAAGAGATATATTCCATTTTAAGGGGAAGTAGGTGTTGTCATCTCGGGGAAGAACCAAATCCCCTACCTTCAGGTTAGGTTGCTTCTTTGACCATTTGGCATGTTGCTAGAGCTGGGTGAGTGAGATATTCCCTGAACTAGTGGGACCAGAGTCATTGGGATCAGATGGCATGGAGATTAAAGGTCAGGAGTTAAGACATGTCTCTATTATCGCTAGAAAAGTGCACATTTCTTCCTATGTTAACGAAGCTGTTCCCACAAAACATTTGAGATAATATTTAACTGGCTCAACTGCCGCTTCCTAAAGCCCTCCAAAATGAGGCGATTGGGGTGCAATAAATGCAACTCGATGTTGTCCTTTGTCAACCAGTCCATTACTTTTGTTGTTGATGAATTTAAGATGTTTTCATTTTGAAAATAGCCCAGAAACAATAACTTGTAACTCGCTGCAATTTGATCAACGACAATTACATGTTAATAAGGGTGTTATGCTGAGTTGTTATTAATTCCCTATCATTGTAATTGTTAGTTTACGCATGACAAGCATTTATTTCATATAAACAATAAGATAACTTTAGTTTAATTCCCTGGGATCCAATTCTTACTGCCTAACAGAGATATCCACATATCCAAAATCATAGGATAGAAAGGTAGAAGGTATAATTTAGTGAAAGTGTAACCACATTTACGTGAACAATGTGTCATAGACCAGGAACCAAAAAACCTTCAAAAAATCCTGGCTTGGATTTTAACCTCAACATTCCAGTCACCATCAAACCAGACAAGACGAGACTCATGCCTTTACCGTACGTGCCACACCGTTGTGGCTAAAACCGTAGTTATTAGTTGGACACGAGATGGAAGTTTCAAACCCTCACATTAACCCCCATTAGAGGGTGTTCAGAGTTGCGCAAAGAATGACATCAAACAGCAATACCCCTTTCTCCCTTTTAGTACATTCTATTTCTCACGCAATACAGCGTTTACTGCTCCGGTGACGTGTGACATTAATAAAGCAACTACACCCCCTCCATGGTCGACCTCCTTCCCCCGCCCTCTTTTCCTACGTGTTGTAGAGTTGTTTATGAAACGTGTAGGCAGTTCAGAGAGCTATTAACTAAAATAAGGTCCAACTGGTGCCATGGTACCAGAACGATCGCCACTAGAAGCGTCCTTCTATACCAAGTCGTTGTCGATACAACCGTTTTCTTTCTAAGTAATATCCTTAAAAGCTTCCTAACCTTTACCTAAAAACTCGACGTCACTTCTCACTTGAAGCTTTTAAAGCTATTCTTCTCTTTTGGTTTATTTTACTAAAGAATAATTGATGGCAGTCTATTTAGCTAACTATATTAATTCATCATGTTCAATGAAATAATCCCAACATATTCTTGTCATAAGTACGATTGCAATTTAAACACAAGTCTTTTTTCATGGCCTCATATTGTGTATTTTTAAATTTATTACTTTCATAGAGAAACCTCATTCATAAATATGAAGCTAAAATAGAGTTCTATTTTTTAAAAGAAGACTTAATCAATGCTATATAAAAACTATGCTTTCTTTTCCTACAAGGAAATTTATTTTATATTTTCTTTTACGTTCAACAAAAGAGTTTGCCCTACTTTCGCTTGGTGTGTTATAGTAGCCTTCATTGAAAACAGTTTCCAAAGTAATTTTTGCTAATTACATCCGATGACATTTTAAAATGACCCAAATAAATGTTACACGACGTCATTGGTACTACTGAACGTGATAAATGTATATAGTGTTTATTAGACAACCTATCAGCACATAAAAAGGTTAATGTTTAAAATATGTATAATTTTGTACTATCATCAAATGTTTGTAGTATTTCAAGCTAATTCAGGTAGATTACCTCTAAATACAACCTTCCTCTTCCCTACCCCATTAAAATAAATAAAATATATTCGCATAACCCGGAAGGTAATAAGACGCGGTGATAAAAAAAAAGTCATGGTCCTTAGTTTGACTTCCCCCCGTACTGGTAATCAAGCAGTTAAATAACAATTTAAGCTCACAATATGTTTAATTGCACACATTAAAGCTACCCCAAGGACGTCTGCTGATGTCAAGTTTCCACTTTTTATGTTTCTTAGTTATTTAAACCTCCAAATATGTAGTCACGATTTTATATTGAGTCAGGCTAAATGTGGATTTAAAAAATTTATAAGGTGTACACCCTATAGCATTCCCTCACTTCCTGATTTAAGTTTAAAATGTTTTGATTAATTGAGTTCCTAGTTGTTGAGTGGGTTAAAACATTAGCCTTGACAAATTTGATTCTAGAAATACGTTTGAAGTATTTACCTAGGTTCTCCCCTTTAATTCATAAATATGGACCTTGCTACCTAGCTATAATTAATAGAGAAAAAAACGTACATTTGAATAACTAAACTAGTCCCTTGTACAGTGTACAATAAATTGAAAATAACATTTGCTATCAATCTTGTGCTATTCACAAACCCTTTTTAATCTAGGATACCTATATACGAGAATCAAACTCAGTAAATTTAGTTCAACGTGCCAAATAACTATTACTGAACTATTCAGGTATGTCCTGTGTTCAACTTCTTATGTCTAAGTGTCAAAGTTCAATACGTTGGAAAAACATTTTAAGCCGGAACATATTCTGTACCAAAAATTAATGTTGGTTTCAATCTGTTGTGTATAATATAAGTGCAACCATTTACAATAACTGTCTTGAACAATCAGTAGCACAAAAATGCGACCACGCTTCACCATGGGTGAGTTTCTAATAACTAATAAATAGCTGAGCTCTTCAACTAAAAAATATTTGACATCTTCACATGTCCACTATAGACTTTGTCATAAAATTAATCAATCAATTGAATTATTTTTAGTTTAAATAGTGTTTACTCTATCTCGAACCCACGAAGAGATAAGTATTGTGATTGTCAAAACAATCGAACTCAAGCTTTTTGATCAATGACACCGAAAAAATTATTTTTGCGATGTCATCTATCTGTTTGTCAGTCAGTATCTCAGCCTAGAGCCGAAATTATTTTACCGATTATGCTAAAACTAAGTATCTAGGCAAGAGAATAAGACTTGAACTGGTGTATAAACAATTTATTGTAATAAATATTAATTAAATTAACAAGGGTGTTCATAGGGTTTTAACGGGGCGTTTCTGGAATTAAATACCTAACCCTAAAATTAAGGGTAGTTTACTGAAGGGTAAAAATAGTTAAAATCGATTTCCTCAATATCCGCTCTAACGATTTTGATTACATTTTGTATTTAGGCATCGTTTAAGATTACAAAAAAAATTAGAACTCTCGTTTTCCCATGAAAATAATTTTAAGGATACTTTAGATAAACCGAGATTTATAGTTTTGATCCGCAACAATTTGGGATGTGAAATAACTTCATTTTAGGCTTGTGCTACAATTAAAAATAATGAAATTTTAATCAAGAGTACATTTTTATAGAATTGATAGTTTTTGAGCTATAAGCAAATATATATATATATTTATGGAGCACTTGAAATATGAAATTGAACGCTTTACTATTTAAAGGACAGATGTGTTCTTTTCCTAATGTTTCTGTAACAGTTTATATTATTTATGTATTATATTAAGTGGAGTGTTTCTGTAAAAAAAAATTTTTTTACAAATTTCATGAGATTTTAATTAATATTTCTATTTTAAAATAAAAAAGTGAAAAAGTCTGTGCAGTGGACCATACCATTGATTTAAGATTAATTTCAAATTTTAATTTAAAATTCCCTAAAATATATGTTATTTGTTTCCAACAGATGGTGCTGCTTCAGACAACATCATATATCGGGGCGAATCTCCTTCGTCCGGTCTCTTGTACTCGGCACCTTCCCCACCTTGTCATGTGCCTCCTCACCCCACGATGGGGAAGAAACCTGCTCCACCATACCTCCCCTCGCACCAACACCACCATCACCAACACCAGCAACGCAAGAAAAGGTCGAGGGCGGCGTTCTCCCACGCGCAGGTCTATGAGCTGGAGCGGCGCTTCAACCAGCAGAGGTACCTCTCCGGGCCGGAACGTGCCGACCTCGCACATGCGCTCAAACTCACAGAGACCCAGGTGAAGATCTGGTTCCAGAACCGGCGGTACAAGACGAAACGGAAGCAGCTTCAACTTCAGGACCAGTCCTCGTCAGTGATACCTTCCGGAGGCTCATCATCGGCCAAGAGGGTCGCCGTCAAGGTTTTGGTGAGGGACGATCAGCCCGTTCTAGGGGGGTTTGGCGGTGCAGTGTTGGGTAGAAGTAAATCGGGTGGGGGCTGTCCATCATCGCCCCTACTGTACCCTCACGCTAGTTTGCCACTGCCCTTCCCTTACTATTACTACCCTCTGCTGTGCCCACCGACAACAGGGGTGACTTCGTCGTCACCGACCTCGCCCCAAAGTAGTAATAGTGCAAGTGGACATTAATTGGTGGGAAGGGTGGCTATTTGAATATTGCAAACTCAGCTGCAATCGTACGATCACACTTTATAAGCTTCGGGAAAAAACATTTCTTTGGATAAACTCACCACACAATTGGGTTATATCTAAGCGTTTTAAAAATAAATAAAGAGTAAAACTAAGTTTAACACACTGGAGATGTAGAAAAATACATTTGCTGACTTGAATCACCACAGAAGTGTAGATTCACCATGTGTCATATATTAAACTTATGAAAAACAATTTTTTTTAAATTGTATGCAAAAATTCCTCTTCGAACATAAACTTTATTTGAATAATATGAAAATGTAATTTTATGTCTATGCCATATACAAATTTCATATATATACCAAAATGATACTAAGAAATGTACACTATTCTTGCAGCCTCTCTGTGTTATGGTAGTATAATCATGGTTGTCTGTCTTGTCTGATAAAGTAATTTGCTGGTGAATTACAAACATCATAGAGAAAGTATTACATTAAAGTTTAATGTTCATTTAATGCTTCCACACGTATTTTTCAAAGTTTCCATCGACTTTCACAACAAAAATTTGTTTGTGCAATATGTTTAAAAGTAACTTAAGACCGCATACACCTGAAACGACTTATTATTAAACCTATTTTAATAAAATCAATATAATTTTGCTAATCGTATCTTGTTATTTGTTTTCTATTATAATATGCAATGCAGTAAGATTCATTGATATCATTAATTAGAATTCAACATGATATTATAACTTTCTAACTGTGTTTAGGCTTATATTTGTAAAATCTCATTTAATTATAGCTCTTGGGTGAATTTTAATCACATAATAACTAAGCAATAGCCACATCGGTGGGCACGAGGGCAAATATATCTGTTTCGTCTTGTCTGGTTTTCCAATGAGGTGGAGTCGAGTATGAAAAAACAACCAGATGTACTAAATGTTTCCTACTCTCCTTATATGTGAGTGTGGATACATTTACTCTTAATTTATACCTTTATCATCCCCAACGTATTATTTTAAGTAGACGGATAACCCGGATGGTTACTAAGAAGTGGTGAATTTAAAAAAAAACAGGTTATCTAGTGTATTTTGAATCTGGCTGATAAAACTTATTAGGCAAGATGGCATCTCGTTTATAAAATGATTGTGATAAAGGTGTAGCAAATAAGAATGTCTAATTAAAATATGTTGGAGTGTTTACAGCACTATTAAAATATAACTTATACTCATAAATAATCGTTTAAACTTTTTTTTTTTTAATTCTAGATTTAAGAATACTTTAAACTTTTTTTCCACTTAAGGTGCACTTGTGAGTATGTAAATAAAACACGTCTATGCTGATAACCTCAAAGAACAAAACGTAAGTAAATAACTTATTTGAAGTATTTAGCTCAGCTTAAATCATATATAGTAAAAAATTATTATTTCTAACAGTTAAAAGTTAGAAAATCATCACAATATCTAAAGTCCCAAGGAGTGTTTCGTGTTACGCATTTGAAAATACAATCATTGTATTATATTAGTAGTTCTTGTATATAGTGAAATGTGTATTATATTGACAGTGACAGGCATTTTACAAATGACACATCATCACCGAACTATGACAAAATTCTAGGTTATGTATGTAAGCAATTAGAATTTTTCAAAATATTACAACACATATCAAACGCTATCTTAGCAAATGTACATTTAGTTGTGTTAATATTTTAATAACTCATATTATATGACGAATAAAAGGAAAACAACCTAATTAAAATAAGTAACACTTAAGTTTTGTGTCTTTGAGAGTATTTAAAACCAATTGTTAATGTTAAAATAAACGTTTCTTAGTAAATCACAAAAAAAAATCTATCATGCTTTGTTCAATTTGGGAAATTATATTGGCTGCTTGAATTAAATAATTTACCCCTGATAATAAAACATTACGAATATTGTAAGAAATGACGTTATTCTGCATCCTTACAACATTCTTATTAGGTTTTTTTCAGATTAAAATTTTAAACACACTTATTTCCAGATCACTAACACTAAAATACATTAATGAAAAAAAAACTATGAACCTAGCACAAATTAATTTTAATATTTTAGAAAACATTCTAAAGTAGTTTAAAGTAAGGAGTGGTAATAATTAAAGTTAAGTCTTAGATATGAAACTCAGGATATAACTATAACAAAATATGAAAATTTTAAATTAATGAATTAGATTGTTTCCGAATTGGTAGATGAATAAAGTGACATTAAAATTCAAAATCATTTATTATAATAATTTGCTTCTAATAAGCAACCAAATGTCATATATGAAAATTCCCAATAATTTGATAAATCATCAACTGAATTAAAACATAGGTTGACGACAAGTCTAAAATACACGTATTAGATATTAAAATTAGGTTACAAAACTTTGATACAATAAAGTATGGACAAAAAAAAAGCTTAAAATTCAACTGTGTTGTAAATAAGTTATAACATTTAAATTAATTGTTTAACATCTCCCATATAAAGTTTAAAAAGGGCGTTTAACTGTTTTTATTACAAAGATTTGAAGAATTTAATAATTTTAATTTTAATGTTATGTATAAAATCTAAGTCTTATCTTATTCCAGTCCCATTACTCCTTGTGATAATAAGCCATAGAAGGATGTCGATTATTTTTATTCTTCCAATATACCTCGGTATATAAATACCGAAACATGTCGGAAGAATAAAAATAATCAGCATCCTTCTATTACTGAAATTCTCCTATTTTATCATAGCTATTTCCTAAGTTTTCTATCTAAATCTTAGCTTTAACAAACTAATTTTGTTACAGCTGTACACCACTCACAACAAAGAGGGATAATATCATAATTAACTCTACTCTGGTTTAGGTAAACTATCACATTGGAACGACTAAATATGTTAATATCACAGATAAAGTATACACCTGATCCTCAGCCTTACGGAAGATTCGCTGCGCTCCTTGATCCAGGTTGAGTCAATCAACACTGGGTTTCGCTAGTGTCAATGTTCAGTGATAATTGTTTTTGTGTGATTAATATTCTCATTCCCGCTTCAGCGGACCCGTGGTCTAAAGCGTTACTCTCGTGTTGAACTAGATTGCAGAAGACGGGGAGACCGGGGATCGACCCCGGTCAGGTGCACTGAGGGTGGTTTTTTCTAAATAATCTACAGTTTGAGAAACTCGGTGGATTATGATCTATACTTTAGAAATCTTGAGATTACTTTTCTAAAATCTAAAGGCTACAGTTTAGAGCGACAATTACGTCATAACTGTTTCATGAATGTGTTGACGGGACAGATTGTATATATAGTAAAATTGGTGTAATCATGTGAAGATTATAATTATGTTTTATATAAATTACTTATATTTTATTGTTTGCAACATAATAATTTGTTAATGAATATAATCTTTCGAACGAGTTTAAGTATTTAAAAATTTTTTAACAGTTTACTCATGCATTTAATGCTGCATCTTCAAGATCTGTTCAGTTTTTTAAAAGCCCGTAAAAAAGTGAGAAGAGAAAATAAATAACCTGAGATATGTGAGGTTGTGGTGGTTCTCCTGAAGACTTGTTCACCCGTTGTTTACATCAAGTGAATGGGTTTTAATGGTGGAGTTTGCTGAGGAGGGGTTGGGGGAGATACTGAACGAGGAATTTGTTAGGTTCTGATTTGAGGGGTGGAGATTATCCTAACTTCCCCCTCCTTTCCTTTTATTTACGTGTTGTTAATCATAGACTAAACACTTATAGATCTGATGATGACTACTAGGGATGAGTCTTTTGCCTTGGGCTAACAGAGGCTAGTAGATGATAACATTTTTATTTTATATATATATTTTTTCTATCTAAAACAATACATGGTATTTTATTCTTTAAAGTGAAAAATAACACCTGGTCACTAAAATTGAATTCGGGACTTTTGGCTTAGTATGCCAATGCTCTAAGCACTGAGCTATCCAGGAATCAACCCGTGGCCAGGGCTACTCTTCGCTCATATCTTAGGGCAGTCGGTGATGGACGTGCCTTGTGAACGAGATGATTCCTGGTTAGCTTAGTGATTAGAGAATTGGCGTACTAATCTATAAATCCCGGGTTCAATTCCTGTGTACAAGTATATTTTTTTGCAATCTAAAGAATATGATTATATAGTTATAGTTGAATCATATGCAGCAGTAGCAGAAGAAACAGTCGTAGTTTGAAAAACAAAAGAAAGATCAATAATTGTTTGTCTAAATCTTGCATCCAAATACAGAAAACATTTCCATACATGTTCAATATTTTATATATAAATAGTTTTATCATCTATTGTAACTAACAAACACTTAGACATATATTAAACAACATGTCACCCGCTTCGGTGACCGCAAAGTCTATGACACTACACTCTCAATAGACTATACTGTCAATGATGGGGAGATCGATGCTCGAATCCCAATCGGGTGTACTCATTTTAGTTTTTCAAAAATGGGTTTCTAGTCTCCCTCCAAGCAAATCCGGGTACACTTCCTATAAATATAACTTTCTTCTTCCATACAACCATTAGAATAACTAGTATATAAGTGTATAACCCAAACGGGTAAGAAAGACATGTTGCTAAAGATAATAAACAAAAAACAACATGTATTTCAGACGGTGAGTTTAGCTCGGTCAAGTCATGCCACAAGAAGCGCTGTTGTCAACTTATCACACGCAAATAAGCAGGGTGTCCTTCATTATACTATCGTGTTTTTGATTACAGTTACTCAATTAGCATTTTTGATGTGTTTTTTACTCCTTCGCTTTCATTGGCTAATAGCTATATGGCATTTTTTTTATCAACTGGTGACACAATCGTTACGTAATAACCATCCTTTATTTTGTAAGATATCTTCAGTTTTGGTTTCACTTCGTATTATTTTACTTTTATTTTAGCACCACGTCTTACTACACTTCAGGATTTACGCCTATGCACTGTTCTGATTACACTATTGGGTTAGGTATTAGAACGTCTTGATTGAAAGGAAATGCACCCACATTCAAGTGGAGAGATAGTGGGAAACCATGCATGAAAAATCGGGATCGATCCCCGATCTTCTCTAGTTAGCAGTCAAGTCTAACACGAGAATAACACGTTAGACCACGCGCTCCCATAATTAATCAAAACAATTATTTGCTACGTAAATTTGGCATTAATTTGCGTCAAATATCTGTCTAAATGCTTTCACAAAATTTGTTTATGCTTCTTATTTGATCAACACAACGAAAGATGATTAAAGTTATATTTTCCAAACAAAAAATGTGTTAAAAGTTAAATAACCAATTTTAGAAGACATTTATTGAAATTAAAATGTTTCAGAAAAACAAATCATTCTTCACACTCCTTGAAATTAATTTTTCTGAACTTACAGACGATGTTGTTTTAAGTAGTATTTTTGTAACTTAATCATCCTGAGAATCTCTAAAGATCATCCCAGTTTTTGAGCGTGATAAGAGCAGCCTTGTTTATTTATGTAATACTACTCAGTGTTGGAACTCTTTTGAAGAAAGATAGTGAGGGCTCCAGATGGAACGACTCAACGAAATTCAAGGAGACATTGTGGTCCATGCAGCTTCAACCGGGCTAATCCTCCACTTGGATTTTAGCTGCAGCGAGTGAAGATGGCTTAGGCCTTATCCAAACATCAGAAAGTTTCATCAATTATAATATATTTTTTATCAAATAAATGTATTATTATTATTCAATTAGTACGTTCAACACAAAGGTTTTTAACTTCTTCCAAAGCGTAGGAGCTGGGCAAGTAGCTTAGAGGAAATGCACCCACATCCAATTGGAAAGTAGAAAGGAAAACGTCAGTACTATACCCCGTGCTGAAAACCCTCCCCAGTACACCCGGCTATGAATAAAACCTCAGCCTCCCTGTAACCAACAATTAGCTCCAATACGAGCCTGATGCCTTACATTGTGCATATTTTATTATTATTAATCTATTCATATATTTAAAGGCATTATGATTTCTAGAGCCAATGAAAAGTCCTTACTTTAAACTAAACATACTAATTTAGGCTTAATTTTTTTTAATTATAATGTTAACGTGCAATTTCTAAACACACAGATTACATTATCACATATGTACAAACTGAACTATCCTTGAATATTACGTCTAGTACTACACACTCAGCCATGGTGCCTAGACATTACCTAATTTCATAGATGTATAACACAGTTTACAAATAGTAAATGTTATTTATAAGCACAAACACGAAGTGAACTACAGTCCCTTTGCTTGTAGTTGATCTCTCTAACCACTTGAACAAATAACGGATAAAGACATAAATAGTATAAAATATGGTTTCGGGTACCTAAAGCCATATTTTAGTGGTAGAGTTATCTATTATAAATCACTCAAATCTTGACTACTTTTGTCACCCGTTTAAGTCTAGATTTTAAACCACAAATAATTTTAAACCCAATTATTTTTAGTAATGTTTGAATTTCTTAAAATCATATCCATCTTGATAATAGCTGAAAAACTGCAAATATATTTTTATTTGTATCAGATTGAATCTCCCCGGCTACTGATTCATTAGTGTGAAACAGTAAACCCACGTTTCACTTCTGATAAATGTTCTGCCATGCCATATATTGAACCCAAGGCCTTTGATTGAGCTACCGACTGAGCTAATGTGGCGGATTATAAATTCATTTTTAATTGTCATAAGAAGGTAGATAAGAATTTAACTGGATCTACTTTTACCTCATGGTATTTGAAGATTTTAATTTTGCTAGACATATTAAATAACACTAATAATGTAGTAAAATTTTTTTCAATTTTTCCTATACAAATAAGTATTTGTAGCTTCCAAGTTTCCAAATGGCTGGGTCAGGATGCTCGGCTGCGAATCGGTATACATCTCAGAAGGGTGAATTTCAACATTTGATTCAATGTAGTGTCAATCTCGGTGAAAGTGCTCACCTCAGGACCCGTTGCTAGGGGGTTAAGACCCAGGCAAAGTCAACGTAGTTTTTTAGCGATGAAAATCCATAGCACAACTTCCTTTGGTAAGGAAGTATAGCGGTCGGTACCATATCACTTGTGGTATGTAAATAACACTGGAAGGTGTGTGAAAATACCCTTACGGTAAAATTGGTAAGTCTTTACAGGTTCGATCATAGAAATTTAGTGTGGAAGGCAATGGGGAACCCTCACACTTTCTAAACTCCCCTAGTACATGAAATTTCTACCAGATGGTGCAGGCAGCACTAGCCAGCCAAAAGGATGAGTGCATGTCCAGCTTTGGGTGGATATAAATCACAGAAAGCCATCCTTCTTGTTGTTAACTTAAAAAGAAGAAGAATTTCCTTCCTCTCTTCATGAGAATTACTTTGCATGTCTTGAAAATTTGCCTTTCCCCTCCTGTTTTTATAGATTAGTGTAAGCTATAGGTTTTCTGAGCGTACGTTAAGGGGCGTAGCACTAAGAAAAATCTTCAAAGGGTTTGTTTTAGATGCTGTTGAAATGCGCACATGTTCTAATGGGTTCTGCTATGGATCATAGCACAATGTTTATAAACACATAAAACTAATAATGAGCTCTCAAAGCGTATGTTGGCTTCTTGAGAGGATCTACCCGGCCGTGTGTGGTCTGGGAGACGAGACCTTCAGGGAATATCAATGTCAGATGCCCTTTGGAAAACCCCTGATTAGTGGTGAGGAGAGTGAATTGATTTTATAAGCTAATAAGTTGAAAATTACAGCATTAAGAGTAAGTAGGCAAAATATTTGTAAGCTATTCCAATTTTACCAGCTTCGGTTGTTGAGTGGTAAAAGGGTACTATTTCAATAGATTAGACTGATGAGGATGGAGATATAGGGGTTTGAGTCCTGGTCGGATGTTATTGTGCTACGGAGATTTATATCGTGATATAGCCCTGTAACTGAATACTATTTATAACGATACTAGGTCTTACGGTGGTGATGACGCGTGTATGCCTTATAACGCACTTGCCCGTGGTTATTTGATCTGATTATTTATGATATTTAATCTTAATAAATAAATAAATAAGACTCTCAATGTTACACACGATTTATTTAGATGATTACACCTTCGATACTGAAGATGTGATATTATGAGATACGTTTTTGTTAAATATGTTTTTTTGTGGTATTACACGTTACACGTTCTGAGTACCGTGTGCTGTACAGATTTATGTTACTATATTGTATTCATACACACTATTGGCTTATATTTGACCTAATCCTTGCCTCTTGGACCCCTTGTTACCTCTGTTAAAACTAACCAATGAAACACTCTTGGCAACAGATGTTGTGAAAGCTGGCTTCCTATTGGATAGAGGGAGCAAGCACGTCACATACTTCTTCAAAATACAACCAAATTGGTCTTTAAAAAAAAATAATTTTTAAACGTAGTGTTTCGAAATTATTTCTAAAAGGGCGTTATTC
The DNA here is from genome assembly GCA_901482245.1 of Timema douglasi. Taxonomy (NCBI): domain Eukaryota; kingdom Metazoa; phylum Arthropoda; class Insecta; order Phasmatodea; family Timematidae; genus Timema; species Timema douglasi. Next base: position 115,104 of record CABEEJ010001179.1, read on the forward strand.
TTCATGAATGAAGTATCAAAACTAAAAGGATATTTTATAAACGGTTTACTAAAGAAAAATACCCTTCATTCATTACTTTTTTAATATATGAGAGGTGTCCAAAACAGTAGTATTACTATGTAAAGAGGGTGTTTTTCATTAAAAGATTTTCCAGTCTCCCTTAATACTATTTTTTTTTTCTAAATTCAAACTTCATTGCTAAAACATTTGCGTAATTAGTACATATGTGAGTAGTAAGATGCTTTGCAAAATAAAATATTTCAAACTTATATTGTACTATGCTGAGAATAATAAAGTGTTGGATACATTTTTTTTCTTTAAATATTTCCCTTTGATCATAATACAGACATTATAATAATCAGTTACTACACATTTAGCCTTTTATTTTACATCTTCTTTGGTTGAGGAAAATACAAATCCTAGTCTGAGATCATTTTTCTTGTCTATCGATTATTGGTAACCCGCCTCGGTGGCGTAGTTGGCTAACGCGCTAGTCGTGTTGAGCTCGACTGCTGAGGACGGGGAGATCGAGGTTCGATTCTCGGTCGGGTGAACTGGGTATGGTTTATCCTATATGGTTTTCCACTCTCCCTCCACGCAAATGCGGGCTCACTTCATTTAATTCAACCTTCCTAATTCCTAATCCATTAGTGTTATTAGTACTTAAAGCGTATAGCCCGAACGGGTGGTAGTCTAAGACGCGGTGCTAAATAATAAAGAGTATTGGTATGTTTAAAAAATATATTTTAATGTTGCTGTTTGTAACTCTCTTTCGCTTTACCATATCAGTAAACAATGCCAAAAAATTATGACGTCTGTTACTGAGAAAAATATAGACCAGTATAAATTTGATATCGTTAGATTTTTAAACCAATGCTCCATTTTAAACGGTAAAGGATTCACTAATGTGGGAATATTTAATCTAGCTACTATACTTGTTAGTTACGGTTATAACCACATTTAAATATTATATTTCTTTGCGTACAACCCGAACGGGTAGTAAGACGCGGTGCTAATAATAATAATTATATTTCTTAAACAAATACAAACAAATATAATAGCTTATCCATTTAATATATATTGATATGTGCATTTGTATGGTTGTCAGTGTACTACTAACAGCATAACGACCTCCTGAGTTAAAGGTGGATTCATTATTTGTTAACTCGTGCTCCAGGATAGCTCACTTATAATATAATAATAATAATAATAATAATAATAATAATATTTAGCACCACGTCTTACTACCCGTTCGGGTTATACGCTTTAAGTACTAATTACTCTAATGGATTGGGAATTGGAAAGGTTGAATTAGAGGAAGTGAACCCGCATTTGCGTGGAGGGATAATGGAAAACCATTTAGGAAAAAAAGCCCCCAGTTCATCCGACCGAGATTCGAACCTCTATCTCCCCGTCCTCAGCAGTCGAGTTCAACACGACAAGCGTGTTTGCCAAATACGCCACCGAGGCGGGTCACTTGTAAGAGAATTGGCGTATTAAGCCATATGTATTGGCTCGATTCCCGTGTTCAGGTGACATTTTTCAATTCAATAAACATATATTTAAAATTAGCCAAGTTAATATTTTCTTGTCTACTACCACTCTATTACTTAGTCAGATTCATATAAACTTGTGGAACACCACTCTTTAAACTTATCCAGGTTCAAATAGACTTGTGGAACACCACTCTTTAAACTTATCCAGGTTCAAATAGACTTGTGGAACACCACTCTTTAAACTTATCCAGGTTCAAATAGATTTGTGGAACACCACACTTTAAACTTATCCAGATTCAAATAGATTTGTGGAGCACCACTCTTTAAACTTATAGGCCTACAGGTTCATATAGACTAGTGGAACACCAATTTTTTTAAACTTATCCAGGTTCATATAGACTTGTGGAACACCACTCTTTAAACTTATCCAGGTTCATATAGACGTGTAGAACACCACTCTTTAAACTTATCCAAATTCATATAGACATGTGGAACACCAATATTTAAATTATACATGTTCATAGATACTTGTGGAACACCATTCTTTAAACTTACCCAGATTCAAATAGATTTGTGGAACACCACACTTTAAACTTATCCAGATTCAAATAGATTTGTGGAGCACCACTCTTTAAACTTATAGGCCTACAGGTTCATATAGACTAGTGGAACACCAATTTTTTTAAACTTATCCAGGTTCATATAGACTTGGGGAACACCACTATTTAAACTTATCAAGGTTCAAATAGAATTGTCAACTACCACTTTTTACTTTTTCGCTATCTTACAGCTAGAGAAAATCTTGTGACCATCGAAAAAAACTAACAGAATATATTTTTATGAATCTCGACGTGACCTCTCGAATCCGAAAATGTTACTTTTGAATTTCCGTCTATTTGTCTGTACCTCCAGCTATATCTTAGACCATTGTACTGATCGGGCTAATACTTGGTATCTAGGGTTTTCTTAGGGTAGCCCCGAGGGATTTTTGGAATTGAATATTTAAACCTAAAATTAAGGATAGTTTACTGAAGGGCAAACAGAAAAACGGTCGATTTTCTCAAAATCGGTTATAAAGATTTTGATTAAATTAAATTTCTAAACATTTCTAAATATTCTAAACAAAATGGCTACCCTCAATATTTCGGCAAAATTATTTTAAGGCCTACGGTCTGATGCATAGATTATCATCTGTTATCATATCTCCGAAACTATTTGATATATGAAATTACTTATTATCAAAAATATGTATATCTATTTATAATACAAATATTTTATTCGAAACATATTTTTATAAGACCAATTACTTTCAAGCTAAACGAAAATATATAAAATTTTTAACTTTTCGAACAGAAAAGGTAAAGTATTGCACTTGTAAATAATAATCTAACCTGAAATGTTGATGGATGGGAACGTCTCAAGACCCCCCAAACCCTAAAATGTGGTCTTTGCAATGCCACCTGTCTATGTGTCTGTTTAAACTTAAAATTAAGAGTAGTTTAATAAAAAGCGAGAAGAGAAAAATCGATTTTCTTAAAATCGGCTCTAACAATTTATATTAAAATTCGTATCCAGGCGTTAATTAAGATTATAAATAAACTGGCTATTTTCATTTTCCCATGAATTTAGGGTATTTACAGAAGCGGAAACTTCCGTATCTCCACAACTATTTGAGATACTAAATAACCTTTCATTGCAAAATTGTAGTATTATTAAAATTAAAAACTTTTATATGAAATATATTTTTGTAAAACCAACAGTTTCTGAGATATTGGCAGATATATTAATACTATTTTGTGAGCTTTAGTTGTAAAGAGATACTACTTAAATTTTAACACAGCAATAATTCTCCAATGCCATAGAGTAATTAAGGAAGTCTCTCAAAATGTTTATGTTATATTTCCTTTTAACCTCTTAGGAGAAATGTTTGTACAACAATGATCTATCTCCATTCTCGACTAAATAGTCAATATTTACATTTTTTTTATTGGTAACTTTTAGAAATGAGGAATTTAATAGCAATGCGATGAACTGAAGATCTGCAACATTTTATATGATGTCGAAAATTTTATCCGGAAGTCGAAATTTTAATATGAAGTGTTGACCCTTGTGGACCCAATATTTACCTGTTTTATTGGTCCAAACATACAAATGAAGACATTATTTCTTTAAAAATAGAATTAGAAAATTTTAAACCAGGACTAAAAAAAAGTTTTACATAAGTATAGTGCAATTTATGCAGGGTTTGCTACTGTATATTATTTCGTTTCACATATATTACGAGTTTTGAGTAAATATCTCCATTTTTAAACAATAGAACGAGAAAGTCCATGTGGAGTTCTGTACCATTTATTTTAACTTAGCTAGGATCATATGGACTTGTGGAACACCACTCTTTAAACTTTCCAGGCTCATGCATAATAAATTATCAACTACCACTTTTGAACTTAGTCAAGTTCATATAGAATTGTCGACCACAACTTTATTAATTAACTTGGCTAGGATCATATAGACTTGTGGAACACCACTCTTTAAACTTTCCAGGCTCATAAAAACGTGTGGTTAGCACTCCTTAATTTTAACCTGAGGCTAGGCATTATCCAAATATTAATTATTTAGGCCTTGAAGATGGTATCACAATGTTATTTATTTTATAAAAGTTATTTTTTTCAAAGAAATATGATGTAACTTTGGTGATTTATCAAAGATTTTTTTTAGAGAATATATTTTTTAAATCTTTTATAAAATATTAACACTATAGTACATGCGCTAGGTTTTATCAAGAAAATAGTAAAGTTTGAAACATATTAAGTATTTAGAAATTTTATTGTATGGTGTAAACAGAATACTTTCTTATATGAATCCAAACTTATATAAGTATCTATCCGTATTTCTTATTAATTAATGTATCAAATTTGTTATAGATTATTGGGCCATTCATATGCAGTGGCGGCTCGTGTATAGGCACTGCGGAACTGAAGTGTCCCCTATTTCCACTTGATATTATCGATTACATTTGATATAATGAGTCCTTTTTTCTTTATTTATTTCTTTATTTTTGTAGTACAATATATATTCCTTAAGCTTAATATCAGTACTTCAGTAGCTATCCCCCAGGTTATGAAAAAGATACAAAAATCTGTGTATGGAACTGTGTGCTTCACAGTGCTAGTGACGTGGTGTTTGACTGTTGTGCGCATGCGTACATAGGAGGAGGGGGGGAAGGCAGGACTGCCAGGTAGAGAGACCACTGTAGCTCTCGCAGGGCCAGCTCTGGCGTGATGGTGGAAGGAAGTTTTTCTTACTCAGCGTGTGTTGTGCTTAAAAACCGTGTACCATATTCTTGAATGTTATAAAGTGTAAAAGAGTGTAAAATTAGATTATTATTCTGCTTCCAGCTATTCTATTTGATTCATTTTTTTTTTAGTTATTTTATTTAATAGAAAGCCTAAATGCACTTGCAGTACTTTCAATGGAGAAATGTTTCCTCAATTGCCATCCAGAGATCAAGGATAAAATTATTGAACTTTTTGCGCAAATTAAAACAAGAATAATGGATTATATATTTTTTAAATGAATAGATTAAGCTTGACCTGTAACAATTTAGTTTATAGTAATCAAATAAAAATATTTGGTATTTTTATACATGTTTTTTTCTTTTACACAATTTTAAAACAAAGGCTAAACATTTTCTGGAGCAGCACCCACACTAATTTTAGCTAAGGCCCACCACTGTTCATATATAATTTGGATATAAATTCTGGCTCTTCAATTCCAAGTTATTATATCAAATATTTACTAAATCATTTGCCTAAAGTCTATTGTACAAACTTTGACATAAATGTTATGTAATGTATCAAGACATTATTTTATAACACCACGTCTTACTACTTGTTCAGGTTGTATACATATATTTTAATGGGTTAGGGATGAGGACTGATGTATATTAGTGGTGGTCTGCCCACATTTGCGGGGAAGAAGACTGAGACACCAATTAATTAAAAATACTCTGAGTATACCCAAATGGGATTCGCGTCTCGGTTTCTTTGTCATCAGCAGGCAAGTCCAACTTGAAAGTGATGACCTAGACCATTCGGCCACTGTTAGATTTGGTTAAAATTTTAAAATAATTTATAAAATTTATAATTTTTCCTTTATAAAATAAAAATGACTGAGTGATACCGCCCTAAGTACTATGTAAGACGTACTGTAACCACCCTCTTCGTACAGAATTTATCTCCATATTTTAGATTCCCAATATCCGTGTCTTACAACCCATCCGGGCTATCATCATATCTCCATTAATGTGGCAGGGATGAGGATGGCGGAGCTTAATTGAAATTCACTTTCTACGTCCAGGTTGGGGAGCCCTGTCACTAACTGCCACTAACTGCTAAGTGTCAAATCTGAGTTTGTCAGCTCTCACAATATAATAAACCCAAGTAGTCAAAGTGTACAGGTTTTGAATGAACTTGTTCAAATTGTGTTTGTAGTCTGAGCAACCAAATTTCTCAATTTTTATTTGGTATGGTTAATTTCATCTGTGGCTACATTAAGACGTTCATCTCTGGTCTATTGTTTGGAAGAAATGTGTGTGTGTGTGTGTGGGGAGGGGG
>CABEEJ010001179.1:121338-133667 GCA_901482245.1 Timema douglasi
GGGGGGGGGGGGGGGGGGAATTACCTCAGTGACGGCTCAGATTCTAAATCATGACCTTCGCTTCATGGTCAAATCAGACCTGACGAGACTGATGCTTCAGCCTGCATATTCACTGTTGTGAGTCAGATCAAAACTCATATCTCTAGTGTATTTCCAACTGGCGCTGAATCAAGCCATACCCGTATGTTTTCTCATATTGATAAATTATTATAATCATTCATATTTTCAATTTCTATATAACGAATCTTGATATTTTATTCTTAATATATATTTTTTATTTTAATATTTCATTTTTTTCGAACGAAAGCTACTATAATTCTACGTTCTATTCATACATAAGATGGTGAATCAGCTAAAACACGGTTGATTGAATACGTAATAAATACCGTATTCGGTTGTGTTCATGCGCCTATGCTTACAAAATAAAAACGTTTTATTTTAAACATAATAATAATTAAATGTCGTATGGCTTTGTCTCTATGTTATAAATCCACATTTATTTTGGTAGACGGTTATAAGAAAATACAAGAGTGATTATATTACTTTTTAACTTATTCTTCCATGTATCATACTCTCTCTTGTTTCCACGAACTTGAAGTAAGAATCATAGTAGTTTTATTAATAGACCTTATATTTTGTTCTTTCAATGAGTTACAAAAAGGCATATTGAACAGTAATTCTTAAGGAAGGATTATTAGAATCGTTTGATAAAACCTTTTTATTGATAATATAATATTACTAAGCAAATAATAATTATTTCCGACTAGGTTGACAATATTCAATTTCAGACAATGTTTGCAACAAAGAACCTTTGGCTAGCTGTCAGATACCACCTCTCCTGCAGTAGATAAAATATTTATATAGGCCTATGAAAGTAGGTATGAGAAAAATGATCGATAATTTACTAATATCGAAAGTTTCCTTTCGATACTAAAATTTTTATTCGATATTTTACCGATACTTTTACTGATATTAGTACTCACACTCCAGTATCGGATCGTTATCGAAAGAAACAACTTTTTTGTAATCTGCACTCATGCTGGTATTAAATGTTTACTAGGGTGGAACAAGAACTGGAGAGATGGAGGAAGAACAAATGGCATTATTTCTCAATTCTCACTCAATTTCTGCATGACAAACAAGAAGCAACTCTAGCATTCAATCCCTTTTATTACAACATAATTTATAGCTGTTTTTTCATATTTGTTTATTAATACAGCCTGATGTTTGACTAGGTGACGGTGCGAGTGGCAAACAGTCTACTACCCCTTCCTTAATTAATGAGCACGGTCATTACAAAACTAAACAAAATAAGCTTTTGTAGATCTCAAAGAACTCACTCAACTTAAGGATGCCTCAAGCAAACGAAGCAGAAAAATTTATCTGCGTTGTTTAAGCAGATGAAGCAGGACAGGGCATCCATTATTCTAGTATTTGTCAATAGTTAATAATATATCGAGATAGCGATTATAAACAACGAATGTAGTTAAAATATTGCACCTCCAAGAAGTGAATTATATAAGTTATTTAATAAATTGAATAGCGAGAAAGCTTCATTTAAAATTCGTTTTAAAATAATATTATTATTATTATTAGCACCACTTCTTACTACCCGTTAGGATTATACGCACTAATGTGTAATGGTAGGGTGATGTGAGATGAAATAGAGGACCTACAGTTTAAAGTTGAATCCGAACCACGGTGGAGGCCTGGAATTCCTCACATTGACAAGATGTCTTGTCAGAGGTGAAGGAAGGGTTTGGTAATCAGATAATTCTTCGCCGGGAACGAGGATTGAACCCCGGCTGCCAGCATAAAAGTCTGACACCTTACACCTAGACCACCAGGTCACCCTTTAAAATAATAAAAAGCACTATAAATTTCAGTGTTTAAATAAGTATGAAAAACTAATCATGTTGCAAAAGTTGAGATTAATGTGTTTATATAAAAAACCTTTTTCCTTATTAAAATTTTGAAAGCAATATTTAATGTAATCGATACTTTTCTTTTGATACTAGTACGGTACCGATATTTTTCTCCCGATACTTTTAATGAGTAGATTATCGATACTTTTCTTTCGATACCACACCCCTTATAGAAAGATAGATAAATGGATATATAAATAAGTAGAAAGACAAATAGATGGAGATAGAAATAAATAGAAAATGAGGAAAAGCGAATGATAGAGATGTAGATATATAACTATCGCCACTTTTTTTTGTATTTACTAATTCATTTTCTTTAAACCATGATGTAATGCATTATTTGGTTTATTTATAATCCGCCTTGGTGGCGTAGTTGGCTAACGCACTTGTTGTGTTGAGCTCGACTGCTGAGGACGGGGAGATTGAGATTCGAATCTCGGTCGGGTGAACAGGGGTGGTGATTCCTAAATGGTTTTCCACTCTCCCTCCCCGCAAATGCGGGTTCACTTCCTCTAATTCATCCCTCCTAAGTCCTAATCCATTAGAATAATTAGTACTTAAAAAGCATATAACCCGAACGATTAATAAGACGTGGTGCTAAATATTATTATTATTAATATTTATTTACAGCGTTCTAACTTTGACCTTGACTCATCCGTCCTAAGTAAGCTAGCAAAATGTATGTTAGCTCTAACTTGTCTGATGTGTTTTAGCACATGTTCAAAACTACTGGTCAAATAATTCCTCTCAAGATTTTAATATTAAATGATCATTTTTATAAGCTTATGAAATATTTGAAAGACAGCTCTGTTAGCAGTTTGGCAAATAAATCAGAGATGCCTTCATAATTTTCAAAATTCTTCTTTCTGAGAGGTTTAAAGTGTTTATAAATGTTTGGAGTGGTCTCTCCTACGCGTTTACAGTAGATGAACGGTGCTTTATGAGTAATAATTAACTTTGTATATATATTATGAGTTATTATAAGATATTGGAAATATGTCAGTTTTGTAAACCAGTATCAAACACTAATCTTCCGAGAAACGTTAATTAATCTTTCTTAAAAATTGTCAGTATTAAAGTTAGTAAAATTATCTAGCAATAAATTATAAAATTATATAGATATATATATATTTTAAAGATGGCCTGAACCTTATATTTTTGGAATCCAAATCTTGAATTTTCTTTCTAATCTCAAATCCTCAAATCTTAAAAAAGTTACAGTATAATTTTAGTTAAAGTGAAAAAGTTTAATATAATTTAAACAAGTTCTTTAAGGTGAGGATTTAGGTAACGTTAGAAAAGGCTAGTGTTTTTGCAGTTTTTATAGCAAATAATTTTTTTTAGTAAAATTAATAAGATATTTCTTCAGAACAATCATAGAATTAAACTCCCTCAGTGGAATTCGGTGATCTTGCGGTAAAGTGACGTAGCACAATATCCTTCAGAGGGTAAGTATATATGCCTGTCCCAAGTCGATTGTGGTATGTAAAATAACCTTGGAACGTTTGTGAAATTACCTTTGCAGGCAAAATTGGCAGGCCCTTTCGCTCTCGCTTTTAGACATTCCCGTCAATTTATAGTTCAGTTTGCGGAAAGATTAGCAGTACTAAATGTACCCTTATCCGTGGAGGCTCTTTCCATATCCCGATGAGGTTAGAGGATGATGGTAGTGAATATGATGGGCTGAAGCCAATGCATATCTTAACCTCATTAAAGTCTAGTTAAACAAATTCTGTGATAATGGGAATAATTCCCCTTTCGAGAAAAAATTCCCCGGTACCAGCCTTGAGTCAAACCTGGAAACTTTATACCAGCAACCCAGAGGCTCTGACCACTATACCACATGGCCGATAAGAGATGGAAGATTTTCGTCGATTAATCCATGGCCCTGAAAGGGGTACGCGCTGGACTAAAGTTCGGGAAAAAACTGCTCTAAATAGTGTAGGACGTCTGAATGCTGGCGTGTTTACAACCGCGCCTGTTCACATAGACAAGTGGTGGAGTTGATTGCGACGCGAGGAGATTGAGTGGGAGCGTTAGATGGAGGGAGGAGGGGCAACAGATGTTAGTACTCACAACCAACTATGTCTAGTTATAGTCATCAGGCCAGGTCTAATACACTGTACTGGATGTGTCTTGTAAACATAAACACTGCCATCATTCAGTGTCGAGGCACAGAACACCAAGAGAAAGAATAGATCAACAACACTTCCAGTTTTTACGATCAACACGGCGGCTATCAACAGATTAAGGTGGGATGGAAAAGGCCACGAGTTGAGTTAAGTTTTTATGAAGTTTTTATAACATTATTTTTGACACAATGAATATAACATTGCTTCAGGTAATGCGTTAACCAACCCCGTGGTGCTGTGATCAGTGCACCTGACTACGAGCTTAGAGATCCCGGGTTCAATTCCCGGCTTGTACCAGGGGTAGTTTTCCGAAAGAGAATTATCCCAACGGTCATCAGGGTTTGGTTAATTAGGCTTAAGTTAGGTGTAAGTGTTTCTACTGGCACTACACCATCATACCCACAATCACCATCAACTCAGCTGATCGGGACATGGAAAGATCCTTCAGTAAAAGGTTGTAGGGTGGGGGGAGGGGGGTAAGCTACGATAAGTACACTCGGGCGTTATCTGGACGACGGTATGTTTGTACTTGCTAATATTTCCATTACTGGGCTAAGATTGATGTAGCCCAGAAGTGATATATATATATGTTGGCATACCTCCTACCTTCATCATACATATTTAATTAGACCACTTAATGTACTCACATACGAGTAAAGGAAGACGTGCTGGATGTACGTATGTGGGAACCCGAGGTGGCATACAGTGTGAGAGACCATATACTCACATGAATTTTTTTTAACCTTATCTTATTACCTGCTCAGTTTATAAACATGTATGATAATTACGCTAGTGAGTTGGGGATGAAGATGTCTGAGTTTAGAGCAAGAGCACCCACATTTTCTGGATTGGTGAGTGGGAAAATATTTAGAAAAAAAACCCTTAGGTCACCCACATGGGATTTGAAATTCGATCTCCCCGCCATCAGCAGTGAAGTATATTGCAAGATTGACGCTTTATACCATGTGGCCACCAAAACCGGTCCGTGTAGATTACATAATAGCGTGTCTGAGGAAAGGTAAATAATAATCTAACTTTTAATTTTACCCTAATGTAATAATAACAAAGTAAAAGTATATAGGCTACATAAAGACTTAATGAAAACGCTCATTATAATACAAACTTTACTTGATTTATTTGCAGGAAACATGTCAATGATGACTTTAAAGTCCACTTTATGAAGTATATCACTTCCAGTACTGAGTAAAGAAAGGTATTTTAGACGATTTTGGTTCATGATTGTACTGAGCTGGGGATTTTTCAACTTAATTTTCGAGAATATTTCATCACTACAATTTGACACTAAATTGGCAAATATTCTTAAAATTATTTCAACATTTGGGAAACGTTGATTTAAAATGTTGTTCTGTCATGAATTCATAGAATAACATTTATTTTGTAGAGTCTTTGTAGTTTTCTTTCATGCTCAGCACTAGTGCTGCACACTGTATTATGCAATTCATTCCTTAGGAATGGCTTGAGATCATTTTTGTATTCAGTCACCAGATTGGCCTCCACAAAATACATATTTCAAATAATATACTATCGAATACAAAGCTGAAAGAGGGCTGAAATATGGAAGCCTACTTATAATATCTTATTGAAGCATCTATTTTTACAAAAAGTTCTTGAAGAGAAATTCAAAATAATTTTTAAGAAGACCCTATTTTAAAGATATTGCCAGGCAATGACCACTTCAAATAGCTTCTAGAGATGTCTAACCTCAAAATCCAAATGACATCTAGATGCATTCAATTTTTAAAAATATGAATGAAAAAACAATTTAAATAGACTCTAGGGGTATCTAACTGACAACAAAAATCAAACGAGGATCATTCTAATTAGCTTCTAAAGTCTTACAAACTTCAAAAATATCTAGGGGAAGACTACTCCAAATAGCTTCTAGATAGATGTCATTCTGAAGAATTTTCGTGCAAGGACTATTCCAAATAGTTTCTGAAAGCATTAAATTTTCATATATTGGTCAATAAAAGCCCACGTCTAATATCTTATTGGAGCATATAATTTTCTAAAAATGTCCAGAAGAGAAATTCAAATGAGTTTCTAAGAAGAGCCTATTTTAAAAATATCACCAGGCAACGGCCACCTCAAATAGCTTCTAGAGGTGTCTAAATTTAAAAAAAACTAAAATTAGAAAAAATCTAAATAGCTTCTAGAATCAACCACATTAAAAAAAATGGAGGAAGATCTCTTAAAATAGCTTTTAGAGGATCTAAATCTAAATAAAATCTTTATGAGTACTATTTAAAATAAATTCAAGAGGCATCCAAATTTAAAAACAATTACAGGGGAGGACTACTCAAAATGGCATTTAAAAGAGTTACACCTTCTAATAATATTGAATATTAGCTGAAATACTTGTATAAAACTGTAAATAACTTCAAAAGGCATTCAATTTTTCTAAATGTGCCAGTTGAGGACCACTCTAAATAGTTTCTAGAGGTATCCAAATTTAAAAGTTTCCTGGGATAGGACCACCTCAAATGGATCCAAGATGCATATTTCATATGTATAAGTAAAAATTTAAATATATATTTATATATAAAAATATATAATTAAATATATAATCCAGGTGACGATAACATCAATTATCTTCTAAAAGCATCTAATTTTCAAAAATATCCAGATAAAGAACATTCCAAATATCATATAAAGAAATATATACTTTTTTATTTAATTGCTTGAGAAGTCTACTACGAACAGCTTATTGTGGTATCTAATTGTAAGAAAATATCAAGATGATGGTTCCTTCAAAGAGCTTCAAGGTGCATCCAACTTTCAAATACTATTTTTTTTTGCGGGAGGAGCACTTTAATTGGTAGCTTAAAGGAGCCTTATTTTAAAAAAATTGAGGGGAACTCTACCTATATTAGCTTTTAGAGGCATCCAATTATCAAAAAATTTCCGAAGAAGGACCACTTAAATTTTCTTTTGGAAGCATCCAAATTTCAAAAAATGTTTGAGGACGACTACTCCAAATAGTTTATGAAAATAATCTAATCTTAAAAATTGGGAAGGGAGAACACCCCAAATAGAGTTTATAGACATCTATTTTTCAAATCTTTATCGGAGAAGGGAGATTGAGGTGGTGGTGAGGGTAGTAGGCAAGTCCATAAAACTTTTTTCTTTTGCTTCACCTTCTTTACACAATTAAGGTTCCGAAGCTATTGGATTGGTAGCTGTAGATAATATCTACGATAAAAATTTAATTATGGTTTTTCTAATAGGGGTTTTTGGTGGGCCCCTCCTTAAATATGAAGCTGCTGAACGGGTACTAAAACGAGGTAAATAGAAATAAACACTGCCAGTAAGAAGTAGTCGCGACTTCCTATGTATCCCTTGTTCCATGTGAGAGACACACACGCCGACTAGCCCCATCACCGCCATTATGATGACTGTTGACATCCAAGATACATACATGGTGTATATGTTACTTTCAGTGCTAGAAGGGTCCCAGCCCCCACCCAGCCCCCTCATGTTTTTTTGTCGCCACAGAAATATGGGGGTGGTCTATCTTAATGGGAGTTCTAAGTTTTTTAACAGGACCACCCAAATGTAGAAATATCCTCTACTAATAATATGTAAACATATATCATATTTATTATAGTTACACAAATACTTGGCAAAGTCAAAATTGATAACCCATTAAAAAGAATACATAATTTCCATTTATTAAAATCATTTTGTATAAAATAACTTTATTTATATTTAGGGTGCTACTTTGTTGCCAAACTATTTGTATGTAGAGCTTATAGCCTGACTATAAATAGATAATTTTATATCCAATTGATCAAAAAATGTAGAAAGTTGTGAAAAAAACAAACAATTTTATGCCTAAAGTACAAATGGAGTCAATCAACTCTATTTTATTTTTAAAATAATTTTCATCTGAACTATATATTACATTATATTTAGATCGATTGATAAAATAATGACAATATAATAAAAATCAGATCTTTAAAATGTTTGGTCGCACAGAAAACGTCAAAATACACTTTTTTTTACATAAAATAACCAAAATATTATGTTGTTTTTTAAATTGTATATCAAATAATTGCCAAGTTAGCAATATACAATTTAAATAGGGGTTCTACTTTGATCATATACGAGGTAATATGCTATGAGGCTCAATTTGTGTTTTGTAGTGTGTTTACGTTATCAAATACCAACGAACCACTACACAAGGCAAATGTGTTTTACGTTATTTGCCATTATGTTATTTAGGATATAAGCATTTAAAAAGATTATTAATAAAATAGGGTTGATGAAGGTTACATTTGAATGATATGCACCCCTAATTGTGTGAGCACAGAGTGGAGAATCATTTGGAAAATATCTTTTTTTTCACCCAGCTATGATTAAATCTCCAACCTTCACTTCACTGGAACATCAAACTAGACAATCTTCACATTTATTCCATGAGTCTTCTGACGAATCGTAAGAGTTTATTTTAAACTGAGACGTTTTACACTAAGGCTATAAAAGAATTAATCCTAGGAAGGAGACTTGGATGAAATGTAGCCACAATCACGTGAATTGGAGTTGGTAAATCCACCAAGATAAATAATACGTGGAAATCCCCCTGTACACCGCCGGTCGAGATTCCGATTCTAGCTTCTCAGTCGGCAATCAAGTTCACTTTGAGTCGAACTAGTGGGTGATGAGGTAATCTTCTCTCCTCAGGACCCAATGTTCGTGGGTTCGAACCCAACCGGGGCTTATGGATTTTTCTTGAGCAATAAAAATCTGTAGCACAACTTCCTTCGAATGGAAGTAAGGCTGTTAGTCCCACGTTTATTGCGGCATGTAAAATAACCATAAAGGTATGTAAAAATACCTTTCCCAGAAAAATTGGCAGGCCCTTTCACTCTCGCTCATAGAAACTCCCGTGTGCTTATTTAATTGTTTGGTTCAGAGAGTGAACGTTAAATATCACAAATAAATTAGATAATCGTGAGTTTGACGCTTCAGGGCGCCTGGCTACCGGGTGAGGGTTGTTGTTAACTGTGGAAAGTGGCTTGTACCTACTTGAAGAGCCCCCTTGGAGATGACCTCTAAAGGACAAGTCAAGCAAACACTTGGGGAAGGGAAGAATATTTAGTTCATCCCCTCACGCCAGCCAGGATTCTGGTCGGACTGTCTGTCTTGAGTGTAGTTTCAAGTGTTTTTGAAGAGGTGCCGGAATAGTTTCCACCTTCCTCTCCCCCTTACCTCATCATCTTCTCGAGACAAGGTCTTTAAGAAGACGAGACATTCTGCAATCAACTTGTAATAAGCACAAACACAAAAAAGGATGGAAAATAGAGCGAGAAAGTGGATTAGAGAGAAAGAGTAAGAGAAATTAGTAGACAAAGTTTGTTTTTTGTTTCAGTTTAAACTGAGGGACAAACTTGAAGTCTTATTTTCAAGAAAAGGGTTATTTAATAACTCGTCTTAGTAATTGGACTTTTAACTTTTACAGTCTTATAGTAATTGTGTTACAATTTTAAACAATAACCTATCTAACTTATTTATGACAACAACATAATATGTCTTTGCGTTTATAAAATAAATTAATTGAGGGGTAGCTTACATGGAACAAATTATATAAAATAAAATAAAAATTAAATTGTCCTTGAAGATTGGGTTCAAATTGGGAATCTGGGAATAATTTTTTCATTATAAATAGGAATATGCTTTCATTCTTACAAATTACAAATAATTTTAGGGTGGCTTACAAATAATATATTTTGGAAAATTTGAAATGTATTAGTAATATTGGAAAAATTTGTTTTAAAGTTTATAAATAAAGAGTTTTTATTGCGGTTAACAAGAAGATATATTTGTTATTATGAGTAAAACTTATTTAAGGTTAATTTATTGAAATCCTATTATAAAATTTTCTTTAAAATCTTAATATTCAATATTTCCATCTTGAAACAGAAAACTAGGTCTAAAAACCCTGTACATGTATATTGAGTTTCATAGGAATCCCGATTTTGAAAACAATGCCAGGAACAAGAATATTACAATTGTATTTACGTTCTTAGTTCATTTAATTATTGATGTATAAATAAATTGTGCAGTAAGCTATAAGGAAGTATTATTGGAATCTTTTTATAACCTTTTAGATGAACTTAATAATTAGTAAATCAAATAAATCATATTACTAGAATATCAAATTTTAGTAACGTTTAAATAATATTAGTGGATAAAGTGGGCCTACTATTTAAATTAGGATTTACTTTGTTCCTACCAGATTTCAATAAAATTGGTCCATCAGTTGACAGATTGTACCTAACAAATTTCTGGACAAACAGATGAAGTGTCAACTTCCCCAGTTAATGTGAGAAATTGGTGTATTGGGCTCTTCCCATTAGAATATTAATTGGAAACGAATACAATAAATCGTCAATAGACTTCAGTTCAGTATAAGGCATCCAGTTGAACGATAGATACACTGTGCAATACTTCCGTTGTAAAATTAATTCCTGATTAAGAATGGGAGCAATGTTAAGTTGTATTAGGTAAGAACATGTTAGGTTAGGATAGCAATGCCCCATATACCTTGGGAGGGAAATTATTGTTTTCAATGTAGCAGTTCTCAATCCATATTTGAAGGAAAATCGTGGTGCCAGATACCCATTCCAACTTGGTTGGGGAATGTTGGTCGTAGCCTCTTGTCAAAAGCCGTGCCCAGTCAAACTACGATTGTCAGACTCAATGATTGAAACAAACCGCTAAACCCTTCACTAGTCCCGATATCATCATCGCAGGTTCTGTCTACTTGAAGGAAAGTATCCTTACACTGCTGGTAAAGGCAATTCTGAAACCTCGAGACCTCTAAAACAATTTGTCACCCTCGGTGGTCTTGTGGTAAAGTGCTCGCCTGAGGACCCAATGTTCGTGGGCTCGAACTCAGTCGAGGTCGGTGGACTTTTCTTGAGCGATAAAAATTCGTAGTACAACTTCCTTCGAAGGTTAAGTAAAGCTGTCGGCCCCATGTCGATTGTGGGATGTAAAATAACCATGGAATTTATGTGAAAATAACTTTATCGGCTAAATTGGTAGGCCATTACGCTCTTGCTCCTAGAAGTTCTCGTGTGCTGATATAACTAGTCGGTTCAGAAAGTGCAATACTTTAAATAAATATATAAAATAATTTAAATGTATTTTTTTTAAAATTTTGGTGATATAATATATGGATATCCTTCACATTGATTTTACCCGCCTCGGTGGCGTAGTTGCCTAACGCGCTTGTCGTGTTGAGCCCGACTGCTGACGACGGGGAGATCGAGGTTCGAATCTCGGTCGGGTGAACTGGGGGTGGTTTTTCTTAAATGGTATTCCACTCAACCTCAACGCAAATGCGGATTCACTTCCTCTAATTCAACCTTCCCAATCCCTAGCCCATTAGAGTAATTAGTACTTAATGCGTATAACCCGAACGGGTAGTAAGACGAGGTGCTAAATATTATTATTATTCACATTAATTTTGGTATGAGCCATATATTTTTAAATAACAAACAACTCTTTAAATATAGCAAAACATTTAAATTTTTGTAACGCGTCTCAACGCCATAGTAGGTGGCCCTTCTATTGAGACTGCCGAGGTGGCCACATGAAATAGCGTGCTACTCTTGCAGCAGACGAAACTACCGATGATGGGGAGATTGAGGGTCAAATCTCGGTCGGATGTAGGCTACTCAGGGTGGTTTTTCCAAAAGGATTTTCCATTAACCCTCCCCGTAAATGTGGGATACTTCCTATAGATACAATCTCCTTAATCCCTAAAACCATTAGCGTAATTAGTATATCACAACCGGATAGTGAGACGCTGTGCTAAAAAAGAAATTGGGGATTTCATTCGTTCATTCGTTATTTTAATGACTTATAAGTATAACTTTGTATTTAAAATGCCCGCTATAATTTATTATTTGTTGTTATGTCAGTGAACATAAGTGAACTTGAACAAAGTATTGGGTGTCATCCATTGGACTCTTTGGTCCATAGAAAGGGGACGAGGAGTCAAGGGGGAGAGCGTGTCTGAAGCTGAAGTGGTGACCCCCCAGGTGGCAGGCGCCACCCTTAAGAGGTTCTTGAGGGGTATTTATACACAGACACCCAAATAACCAGTTGGTGAGGCGCTCCCCTGTCCTGGTCCGTGTTGATGAAGCCAGTGCAGCATGATGGTATCGTAGTGGTCACTCACTCAGAGGCACACTGGGACGGGGAAGAGGAAGTTGAGAGTTTGTATCTGCCCCTATCCCCC